>BPLR01006746.1:0-15044 GCA_021605095.1 Caerostris extrusa
TCATGCAAGATAAGCCCAATAAGAAAAATGATCGCAGGTCTGTATGTTTACTATATAAAAAATATTGTGTATTCTTAGCATTTTTTTTATCTCTTAAATTTCATGAAAAATTTAAAATTCACACCAATATATAAAATAATTAAATGTTTATTTTCCATCTATCTTGCTTTATTGAAATGTTAAAGATTTAAATTAAATATTTTTTTATGTTTAATTTCCTGCATTCGTTAAAAAAAAAAAAAAAATCATTCTAATTAAAAGGGAAGAAAATATCTCGATACATTCTCTTTCTATATATGAAGTTATAAATTTTATTCTTTTATTTTAAATTAATCAGATGCTTTAATTAAGTATTTTATTTAAAAAGGATAAAATAAAAATAATTTTTGAAAATTCATATATGCTTAAATAGATAAATTATTTCTTATATATGTATTGGAAGTTTTAAGATAAGCTGAATATTGGCCTGATCTTAATTATAGTATACTTGTTTTAGTGCATTATGCATCACACTTATATTTAAATTAATTAGATATTTACAAGAATATATTATTTGTTAGTAATCAATATGCATTATTTAAACTAGATGGTTTTATTGGCATTAGTATAATTAATATCATCATGTTAATGAAATCAATTTGCACTAGAAATACCATTTCATATTTGTATAGTATCAATTGCTGCAGAAAATATTAGTTCACATTGCAACATTTGCAGTTTTTTTTTTTCTTTAATCAGATAATCTATTGTACTTTAATTAATTCATTCATTTAATTGGGGTTTTTTTCCCTGTTATTTACACCACAGAAATTTTATTCTATTTTGCTTATTAGTTATTTTACTGTATTTTTTTCTCTTGATTAGATTAAAAGTCAGTAAATCTATGCTAAAATATTAATTTTAAGAGGTTGCCAAATAATGTTTATTTTACTAATTGGAGAATTGTTTCTTTTGATGTTGAATATTTTTTGCTATCCTCAGTGTACTTTTAAGTATCAAGTAATATTTTGCTGATATGATGTATAACAACTTATTAATATTATGATGTATATCAAATAATGCATAATAATCAATCATGGTAATAAATGGTGCCAGAATCTTTTTTAAATCTTATTTCCCAAATCATGAAGTGTGCAATGTTACAAATAAAGTATATACATGGGCATAGCCTGGAATCATTTATGTTCAGAAAAAGAAAAAAAAAAAAAAAAATTACCATTCATTAATAAAAGGTTTTTAAGTTCAAAATCATGAACTGAATCAATAAGATTTTTCTTAACATTTAAGGATAATTTTAAATTGGGGGCAAGTAAGGAAGTTATTGTTTAAATAAATTAAAGAATAGAATTGTACTTTAGTCTATAATTCCTTTTGTGTTTTCTTGTTTATACACTATGTTGTGATATATTTCTATTAAGTATGAACAAGCTAGAGAAACCCATGAAAATAGAAAAAAAAAAAAAAAATGTCTTAATATCATTACTTTTCATAGTAAAACTAGATCAGCAAAAGTTGAAAGGTCTGTGAAACTTGGTCATTGTAAAAAAAGTGTCAGTGGCCAGTGGTCAGTGAAAAAAATAACTATATATATTAAAAGTATTCATACCTGTATTCAAATTCATCTGTAATTAACATATGAAGATCATTTTCTTTTTATAAACTAGTGAAATTGTGTCCTGAAATTTTATTCAAGGGCTGTGCTAGGTCTGTATATGCCAATTTATCTAGAAAGTTTCCAGTTTTAAAGAATAAAAATCTGTAAAATTTACCTTAGAGCAGTAGTTTCCAAATTTAATTTTTACGACCTTCATAATAAAGTAAAATGTTGTTCTGCATTGAATTACTGAATTTCAAAGTTGGCATTTATGATCTACATTTATATTTATTAGTTGTTTCTTTTTTAAATTAACATTTTTATGGTAAATTCCACACAGATTAGCTGATTACATTACCAATTTCGATCCCATGCCAAAGAATTTGATGTGACGCTATGTTTCCTACTGTCGCACTATTCAACCTACTACACCTGCAGATCTCACTGACTATCTAGTGTTGAAATACGAAAAGAAGCCCGGGACATGACCTTCACATCTGCTAGAAACTTGCTTGGAATTCTACGATTGGCTACTGCTTTGGTGAGTACAGTTGGTTTTGAGAAATAGCTTAAATACAAGTTTACATTAAGGTTATCTGTTTGGTATCAAGTTAAACTCCTGAGCAATATGCTCGTTCTTAATTATTTCTTTCTATTTATAATACTTAATTATTTATGTGACAGTAGGGCGAGGATCCTATTCTTCAAAGTTAGACTACCTTTGGCTTTGTTGTGTTTTTGAATATGTTTATTATCAGATTAAATTTCAAAATCTAAGTTGAAGTTACATATATCTTCTATAGTTGCTCATGCTTTTAGTTTTCTAACAAATGAAAGTCATATGCATTTTTTCCTTATATAATAACAAAGAATTTATTTAATCTATAAGTATATACATTGATATAAAAATTTCCATGTAGCATAACCTTATTATTATTATTTTTTTTTTTTTTTTACAAATAAGCATGCTTTTTATTTTGCCAGAAAACTATATAAACATTTCATTTCCTTCATTATAAGTGTTTGATGATTTTAGATGACAGTTTTGTATTTATTATTACTATTTTTTAGGCTCGTTTAAATTTAAGACAAACAATCGTGAAGCAAGATGTTGATGAAGCTATTAGATTGTTGGATATGTCAAAAGCATCCATTAACCAACTCAACAGTTTAGTGGAAGGTATACTACCATATATATATATATATTTAATTATTATATTTGTATAATTCATCACTATCATGAATAAAATTCTCAAGACTTCGTATTTAAAAAAGGAATGTAATTTAAAATTTATTCATTTTCATTTTTAAAATGGTAACTTAAAATAATTTCTTCAAATTTATTAAAAGTTGTGAAAGTTAAATAAACAAAATTAAGTAAGCAACAATCATGCTGTTACAATAAATATTAATGAGGTTTATGTGTACCAACATGAAATGTCATCCCAATTTAAAGCTATTATAATTTTGTATACATATGTATGCTTGATACCTATTGCTGATGTTCTAGTAATTTAAAGTTTTAACTTGATAAAATTCTATTTTTAAAATAGTTAGTACAATTATTCTTTGATATATAGTACTGGGCAATTTAATTGGGACAAATACAAAAATTTTCGTATAGATTTAATTAACATAACTTCACTTACGTACATTTCATAGCATTCTAGTAGCAAATATGGCCTCCTTTAGCTTTATTGATATTCTGTACACAATTTGGCATGGATTCCACTAATTTAGAACATACTTTTTTATATCTTCATTATAAAACCAAACGTTTAGAACATCCTAAATAATTTTCTCTTGATTGAGCAGTCCGTCTTACTCACACTTCCCTTCACAATGCTCTACAATTTTCAATGGAATTACTAAGCCAATCCAAAACTGTTAAAAAAATTAACTTAAAAGTATGGTTGGGAGCAAGATCTCATTGAAACAGCCCAGTACCAGTGCTCATTACATAAAAGGTACAATTTTATTTTGTAATATTGAAATCCATCATTCCTACAACTGGTACTAAGCTGCCAGGTGTACCAGCTGTAAAATAAATACAAACCATATACTGCATAACTATTTGATTTAGATGTGTTCTCCAGCGTTTGGTGTGACAAATGTTGTTCGAAGCCCTTGCACAAAAATTGTGTTTTGTCACTGAATACAATCTTACACCAGTCTAGTGAAATCCAAGATTAATATTTCCTTGCTCAAAGCAAACGTTTTCATTTCATTGCAAGTGTTAATAACTGTTTTTTTATTGGTGATCTTGCCCATCTCCCTGCTTTAATGAGCTTTCGTCATACTGTCGAGGAAACCACACTCAGCAGCCAATAATTTTCTCTGAAGATTTTACTTGTGCGAGGATGCTGTTTACTATTTCATACAAGAAATTTGTCTTATTTTGCTGATTTACAATCCTGGAAACAATGGATTTTCCAACTTCAACTGCTGCTGCTGTAATACTCCTCACTGCATTGAGGAATGCTGACTTAGGGTAACAATTCTAGTTTTTTCCTGAAAGTGATATCCATATTTTCATATAAGTGAGAAAAATATCAATAGACAGCTTTTACTGCAGCTGGCACACAACTGACAGGAAAATGCTCCATGTGGGATGATCAGAGCAGTCTAATCTAGTTTAGTCTAGTCCTAAGCAGTTTAATCTAGGAACCTCCTTCTGTAACAGAATGTTAAAATTGATTTCAGCAGGAAATTTCTGTGAAAGGACAAATCGTGTGAAAAATGAAGCCTGTCCCATTTAATTTGCACTGTACTGTCCATTTATTTTAGATTAAGTCCAAATGGATATATTCCTGTTGAAATACAGCATGTATCTAAATGAGACCCAATATCATGTGCTACTCTTGTTTACATCTCTTGATACAAAGCCACTGATGTCAATGAGCATCAGTGAACAAAACACTATACTTCTCTGGGATGTGGTGGTATTTTTGTTTTTAAATATGTTTACTATAAATGCTAAGGAAGTTCATAAGAAGAACCAGTCAATAAAGAAAATGGTTTGAATCAGTGAAAAAAAATAAGATATCATTCTTGGCATATATATGCAAGAAGCTATCTTTATTTTTCACAATTGCAGATACTAGCATTGCATATAGGGTGAACTCCATTATGTAATAGAAATCAGGAACATGTTGAAAAATCGCTTTTGATCTGGATAACAACAGAAAAACAATGTATTGGCAATGATTTGTGAAAAAGCAGAATTGATACATGCTGATTTTTGGAAAACGAAGCTAGAACAAAGCCAGAAAGTGAAATGCTCAAAGCTAGCTATGGTTGGTTTGATAATTTTAGAACTGTGAGGCATGGAGAGGAAGCCAGTGCTGATACCGATGCAGCAAATGATTTGGTTGCAGAGTTTGTCTCAATTGAAGAACAAATCGAGTTCCCAAAGATTTAGAATAAAATGCCTTAAAGGACCTATACTACAGGAGTGGAAAAGGAAGAATTACTATGTCATTACTAGGCTTTTATTTCTTACGGGAAAAATTTGTTTGATATAAATCTGATGATCTTAAACAGATAAGAATGCATATGAGGTATAATAAAAAGGAAAGAAATTGTTTATTAATATCTACAGATAAAGTGTATATTATAAGAAAATATGTAAAGGTAATTGAAATTCATAATAATAGAGAGATTATTTTTTAATTTAATTTCTTGAAGTTAATTTTTTTTTTTTTTTTTCTTCAATACTTGGCATATTCTATGCACAATACAAAGATACTTTTGTTCAATTGAATGGGAAATAACTATTTCTTTATGTAAAATATTTACTTTCAAAATCAATTATTAACATTTTGAATTTGATATTAATATTGTAGTATTAGCATTGAAAAATAAAATTAAATTGGTTTTGTGAATTACTTGAGTAACCAATTTGTATCTTTTAAGATGCATTAAATAGTTGATAGCAATTTGCCTAATTAGAAGCATTTTTAACAACTGCAACTAATTTCTTGTTTCAGAGTTCAAACAGCAACTAACCAGATTATCCGAGACATGATATCTGAGATTAACTATTAAAATGCTGATGCCCAAGAACGGTGTCTAGCCAAGGGATTCAACCCTGATCAGTTTGAAGAATTGGATATCTGACAGATAAACCAATCAAGAACAAAGATCACTTTTATATAAATAATGTCTTTTTCCAGTGTGTGTATTGTTTAGTTTATTTTGTACTTTTTCTAATAAATTGTTTTTATTTAATTTTAAGACTGCATGCTTGTAAAGAAAGAAGGTTAGGACTATGGAGAACTACATAATATATTTTTGATATTAAATTTTATCAGAACAAGTATATTGGAAAACTTTTTTAAGAAATAATAAAATCCTTCTATTTTGATCAATATATTTTTTTTTTTTTATAATAACATGAAAATATGCTGATTTTTCCTTTTTAAGACATTGTGCTATATAAAATGATTTTATCACATTGATGTACATCCTTAATACCTTATCAGAAATGAAATTTCAAGTAATCAGTCCGCACATAGCATGGAATAGTAAGCATCTGGTTTAACAGCAGAAGCTTTTCAGTTGCTTGTTTGGGGCACACAGCACGAAACTGCTTCGAAAGAATGAAATGTAATCTAAAATTTTCATCATCATAACTGGCTCGACAGCCCGTTGTGGGCCTTGGGCTGTCCAAAAGGGATTGCATTGAAAACCTTCAGAGCAGCTCTATCACTTTCCATTTTCATGAGATGACCGGCCCATCTCATTCTGTTCAGTTTAACAAATTTTAGAATGTCAGTATCTTTGAAAGTGCACAAAGTTCAAAATTGTATCTTCAATTTCCATTGTCATTGATACCACCAAAAATAATTCGTAGGACTTTTCTTTCAAAGATCGCCAACATTTTCTCTTCTCTTGCTGTTAGTGACCCTGTTTCAGATGCACATGTTAATACTGGTCTTATGAGAGTTGTGTACAGAAAAATTTTAGTTCTTCTTTTAATCAGGTGGGATCTTAATTGGTTTCTAAGACCAAATAGGCAGCAACAATTCTCTTTCGGATATTGAGGCTGATTTCATTTTGGTATTCAATCATCAACTGCATAAGCCAGAATCTGCACTGATTTGTTAAATATTGTCCCCCTTGTGTTTACACCAGCATCTCTGATAACTTTTCTAAAGTCACTGTAAATAGAACATCCCTTGCCTAACACCATTAACATTCTCAAAAGGCCTGGACAATTCACCATGTATACGTACCATAGAAAAAGCATCTGCATGTTAAGGATGCTAGTCGTATATAAAACAATTTTTAAAGAAAAAAAAAAAGTTCAATAATTAATGTGGAATTTTTAACATGTGTGAACATGTTCTGGCTAAAAGTCCGTGGTGTCTCTAAAAACGAGAAGCTTGGAAACATAAGTAATATAAAAAAAAATTAAATCAATTTCTATTTTTTTTTCACCCTATTGCTGAAAGTCCTTTATAAATAAAGTTGAAATTTTCCTCTTACATCTGGCGCCATCTATTATTAGATATATGCAACTTAAATCTAAAAGAACTAAAATGAATTAGTTAAATTTAATTACTGAATTAATATTTGGAAAAACTGTATTAACATCAAGTGTCATCCCCTACAAGTTCAAAAAATGTATTTGAACTTGAGTGGATGAATAAAAAGTATTTTATGAATGATTAAAAAGTTGAACAGGATATATATGAGTGTGTGAACTAATAGTAGGAATTTTAAAAAAATAAGCAAGAGTAGAAGTTATTATCTAAAACAGATGAATCTCCCAGCGCAACGATTGAAGCTTTCATCTCAAAAAAATTTTCATTAAAATAAACGCTGATTTTATTCATATGCATTTTAAAATTGGCATGAAATATGTGTTGCTAAATCTAACGATGGATCCATATCTAGTAATGACGATATTAGACGCGCTCTCTCGATTCCAAGTTTAAGACAATTTGTTCACAAAATTTCTAAATTCTATAATGATATGCGAAACATCAATAACCCCGTTTTAAATATCCTACAAAATTACGATTATGATATTTCTTCCTGCAAACATAGCAAAAGACTCTCTAAATATTTTAAATTAATTCCTTATCCTGACGTTTCTCTCCTGCTCTGACTGTTTTTTTACCACAACTGTCTAGATGAAAAAAAGTTTGCTTTTCTCCTAATTTGACCTTTGCTCATTCTGTTTTATTTTTCAATTCCTTCTATCCCCTATATATATCTTGTTCAAATTTTCAATCGTTCATGAAATACTTGTTATTCATCTACTTAAGTTCAAATGCATTTTTTTTTTAACTTGTAGTGGATGACACTGGATGTTAATACAGTTTTTTTCGAATATTAATTCATTAATTATATATTTTTTTTAGATTTAAGTTGCATATATCTACCCACAGATGGCGCCAGATAAACTTTAAAAAAAATGAATGAAAATTATTTATAAAAGACTTTCTGCAATATCGTGAAAAAAAAGTAGGAATTGACTTAAAAATGTTTTTTTTTTTTTTTTTTAAATATTACTTGTTCTTATTAACTCAAAGGGCATGAGACCACCGCTATATTTCAACATTTTACAATGAAGGAGCTACGCTGCCATGGATCTCCGTATCAATCTACAATAAGAACGAAGAGGATCCACATCTAATCACATGCTCTGTAGTCCATTTTGAATTCTCAGGCTTCCAAAATAGAAGCAGATGAGTGTTTCTATTTCCTCGAAATAGAGGCAACTAAGCATTAGTTTATGTTTATAAAAGTTCATTTAACCACTGTTTTCTGTTTGAATTGAGCGACCTGATGGCCAATTGGCTAGCGCTCTGGCCGTTGCTACCGAAGGCTTCAGGTTCGAATCCTGGCTGTGGCATGGATGTTTGTTGGTGGTTCGGAATCCAAGTTAAACTGTAGGTCCCGGTCTGTTTAGCCTAAAGTGTGCACAAGATGACCGTAGAGCGACAAACCAAACCAATCTGTTTGAATTGGGTAAGGCTTCTTATAATAGTTTGAACAGTTGCTTCTTCAAAAAGTTGTTAAATTTTGTTATATTCTTGCCATTATGGAATTGAGTGGTGCCTGAATGGCAGAGGGGTTAGCGCTCGGTACCACAGCCATCAAGGTGACTTTCTGTATTGCCAGCTGCATTAGAAAAAAAAAAAAATTAAAATACTTGTATTAATTAAATTATCAATAACAATCTAAACATTCCCAATTCAAGGTCGCCAAAACGTGATCTCTCCTTCGTCAGTACAGATATATTACACCTGAATTTTACTTTCTTCGTTCACTCGGATCCTTTTCACAGAGCTCATTTACCGATCCAATTATCTTTTCTACTCAATAATACACATAAAGAGGCCTGATGGTCGAGTGACTGCGATCGGTGCTACAGGCTCGGGTTCAATGGATGTTTTTGAGTGGTTCGGAATCCACTTTAAACCGTAGGTCTAAGTCTAATATGACTGGCGTTCGTTACCAAAGGTTTCGGGTTCGGAATCCACTATAAATTGTATGTCCCGATCATCATATGATCGTAGAGCATCACAGAGCCCAATCAGACTTCTTCTCACCCACATCATTTCCAAACTGTAAAGCGGCAACTCAGCTCTAGGCACAGTGGTGTCATCAAGCCGCGGGCCTATAAGGAAGGAGAATACTCATAAAACTTGAAGACAGACTATTGTATTGTCTAAAGTTCTTATTTGTTTGCCGGAGAAACTGAATGTCACACACAAATTCAATTTATAGTCTGAATTGAAATCTTTCTTATCCAACACTTTAAACAATGATCAGAACTATCGCAGAATCTATCATCAGTCAACGCTTCCTTGGTGGAGCACACAGTGGAATACTTTCTACTACTACACCACATCACATCACTGTACCTAGAGCTGAGTTGCCCCTTTACAGTTTGGGAATAATGTGAGTGAAAAGTTTGATTGGGCTCTGTGACACCCTGCAGTCATATGAGACAGGGACCATCGGTTTAAAGTAGATTCCGAACCACGACCAAAATCCATGGCAGCGACGGGACTCGAACCCGAAACGTGTGATACAGATCGCCATAGCGATAGTCACTCGGCCATCAGGCCCCTTATATGATAGGCATGTCTTCAAAAGTGCTTCCAACATCTACAAGACGAGAGCTGGGGTTGATTCATTTTTCATTTTCGGGATTTAAACCAGTCAGTCAGAAATATCGTATCCAAAACATGTTCAACCACAGACATAAAAGACACTGAAATAAAAAGTAGTTGTCCGGGATGGAAGATATTAGATCTGGTGGTGTTAATAATGCGATACTATAAATGCCAATTCATTCACTGCAATTTGAGATGGTTACCTGTTCATCGTTACGACTCGAGAACCAGAAAATACATCTTCAGAGAAAATAGATTTTATTAAGATGCCCACTCTCCTATCATATGTGGGTCATGAGTTCAACAGGTATTTTTAATTAATAAAAAGTTTCAGTATTTTTTAAATATATGTGAATGAAATTTTTTTTTTTATTTATATTTTTAGCAAGTGGGATAAACGGTACTAAAACATAATGACTTGATCCCTTAAAATCTGAGCAACAAACATAATTTCATCATAGATCTGCAATGAAATGTTAAACCTTAAAAGGCAAAGATCAAAATTTTTATTGAAGATTTATTTTGCAACGATTGAAATATATAAATTCAGAAATAATATTTATTGTAAGAGTTCGATGGAATTTCAATATTTTCCATGATATTTTTAATTATGCTAATCATTAACGCAGTTATTTCATTAGCAATTAAACATAACTACCACACTTTTGCAACTACAGGAAAAAAAAATCAAATTCCTTCTTCCAAAAGTGCAACGAAAAAAATATAATTAAAAATAAATAAAATGAAATAAATAATAAATAAAATAAAAAAATGTATGCGTACAATTCAATGTCGCCCACTCTACTGGTTGCAGATTGAGCGATTTTAAATTCTTATTCTTTATGCAAGTTGTGGTGCCATTTACGATTACCCAACTTTGGTAACCTATTTGTAATTGGATACGTTACAATGGAATTTTCATTCATCATTTAAAAACAAAAGTTTTATTCTCTCTCCGGTATGAGTCCTCATATTGACGCTGCGTAAAATATGAGGGCAGTGACCCTTTCTCTCTAAATGGTTTGCCACATTGAAATGGACACTTGCAAGTGGGCTCTCTCGGTGTGTGTCCTCAGATGAACCTTCAGGTTACTATTCTGACGCTGTGAACTTTCTTCTAAACCACACTGAAAAGGACACTTGAAAGGTCGTTCTCCTCCTTCAGGTGAGTTGAAAAATATGGATTTTCACATGACTAAGCATAGATGAGTGGTATTCACAATAAGGACATTGATGTATCTTTGCATTGCCTTCACGTCTGCTAACAATACCTGAAAAAGAAAATAAAAATTAGACCGTACTTATTGATGGACATCAGAGTTTAACTCAAAAATCAATAGAATTGCAATAAAAAACGTGCTTGCTTTTCTCAAAAAAACCTGAGTATAAATGAAAAACTGTAAACATCAGAGTATATTAAATTACAAATAGCCACATCATAATAATATGTAACCAATCAAATTACTGTAATAATAACATTTAATTTAATTAATGGAATAACATATTCTGCTTAAAACACGTATTCATAAGTTTATAGTAAGTAACAGAAAATACTAAATAAGTATTTGAACATTGCAATAATAACGATAACCCATATTGAAAGGCATCAATGAGCGTGCAACATTTAATGCAAATATTTGACTAAAATTTCCGACATTTCCAATATAAGCTGTTAAAACTGTTCACAGCAATTATGCGAGATGCTGGGGGTCAATTTTCTAAGTGGATATTTGGAACCTTGCAAGAATATAAAGGATTTTCGTTTTTCTTGGATTCTGAAGAATTTTAATTATGCTAATTACGCTTTGGCCACCTATTTGTAATTATTTACTTTACGATAGAATTGATTGAATTACACTAATAATTGAAGAAGAATTAAGTATTAGGTACACAAAAAATATTTACTAGAACCAAAGCTTTATTAAACAATATTAAAATCGATTGAACTCATCAAGGAGAATGCTCTTTTGCAAAGATCGCACGTTGTTAATAATCGCACGCCGAGAGTCAGTCCTAATGTTAAAATCCAAACTTAATTTATGAGAAAATCTCTTCTCACACGGACATTAAAAAGGGCTTCTAAAAAAATGATTCCAGACACCCGGGTTGTAAAAAAAATGGAATACAATCAATTCAAAATCTTTACTATTTTCATTTTATTTCAAGAACATAAACATTTACTGAGAATAAAACTTTTATTATGATGACAATTGTGCTTTTCTTCTAATCTGAAACCTGCGAAGTCAAACACTCATCTGAGCAAATATTTTGAAACATTTTTTTCACGTGTATTTTATTTTCAACTGAAATTTTGCCTCTACAGAATTATGAATAGTTATATTATAGCCTAAAAATAAATTTAAGAGTTGAAAAAAAATGATGATTGTATGAACGAAATTCATAAAAATAATAAAGGGTTTACCTTCAAAACTGCTGACATTACAGTTTTCATCATATCTGGCTCGACTGCCCGTTGTGGCCCTCTTTAAAAGATCCAGCCAGGCTGTTCTCCTCTTGGCCTTGGACCTCCAGTTTTTGATCTTGATAACATTCAAATCAGCGTCGAAACATTCGACCCATCTGTTTTTCGGTTTTCCACTCGGTCGTTGTCCAAAAGGGTTACAATAAAAACCTTCAAAGCAGCTCTATCACTTTCCATTGTCATGAGATCCCCGGCCCATCTCATTCTGTTCAGTTTAACATATTTTAGAATATCAATATCTCTAAAAAGTTTGCAAAGTTCAAAATTGCATCTTTTTCGCCACTTTCCATTGTCTTTGATACTACCACAAATAGTTCGTAGCACATTTCTTTCAAAGATTGCTAACAATTTCTCTTCTCTTGCTGTTAGTAACCCTATTTCAGATGCATATGCTAATACTGGTCTTCGATATTACAGTTTTTGCACCTAATAATATGTAAACAATTCATGAAATTCAATACAACTTTGTAATGCACTTCTGTCTGTAGTACACACTTATACCAAAAATGACTACTTCCAGGTTTTGTAGATTATATACCAATACGGGTTTACTTACAGTAATTGCTGATACACTTAATTAAATTTCGATGCTAATTAATTTCGATGCAAGTTACATTCTCTTAACATTTCTCAAAATCACTCAATTGACGTACGAGGCAATTTTTGTTAGACCTCAGCACTCAACTTCCACGTCTCTGTCGGCCAAATTGTGTAATTGCATCAACTAAACAACAAAAATTCCTTCCCAATTGCTTTTGGAACAACTTATTCTTTTTTTGAATTCGTTCTCAATTCTTTTTGGATTCTTCTTCTAATTCTCTTTTATTCTTATTCTTTTAATTCTTACTAGATAATTTAAAATTAATTATACTACTATGCCCAAAAGTAAGACCATTTCAATTTAAAATTACCAGGGATTATAGAATTTTAATTTATTTTCTTTTTTAGGTTGATGGCATTAGCCTTGACATTTGTGTGAAATTTACGTCAAAATATTCAATAGTGTTTGAGTTACGCTTGGCTTTGTGAGACTCTAAATCTGATTCAGGCGATTTTTCAAATGTCTGAATGAATTGAGCAAAGAACTTGCATTCAATTTTGTTTGCGGAAACGTATAGAATGTTGCAGAAGGCATTCGGTGAGCATTCCTATATCGGAAAGAAATATTTAGGTGTGGTATAAACAGCTCAAAGAAGGCAGAGAACGCATTGAAGACGAAGAGCCCTCTGTTCGACCATACGCCTCACCCGACGAAGCTTACGTTCAAAAAATTAAAGATTTGGTGCTTGCAAACAGGCGATTTACAATTAGAGACCTTGCTGATGATGTTGGAATATGAAAAGGATCGGTCCATTCCATTTTGGGCCTCAAACGCGTCAAATCTCGATGGGTACCGAAAACATTAAATGCGCCAGGTCACACTGCTGCATTGATTCTTCGTGTTTTTTCGCCAAAAAGGAAACCCATGTCGTTCTACAACCACCGTATTCACACCGTGCGACTTCTGGCTAATCCCTAAACTCAAAAGACCACTCCGGGGTCACCGTTTAGAGTCGATTGAAAAGATTCAGCGTGAATAACTGGATATGAGACTTGGATTTATGCTTACGACCCGGAAACAACCGATCAATCAAGCTAATACCGTGGCAAAGATGAAGCAAGACCGAAAAGAGCACGCCAAAGTCGCTGAAAAATCAAAGTCATGCTGAGTGTTTTCTTCGATTACCGAGGTGTGGTTCTTTATGAATTCCTTCCGCCGGGCCAAACTATCAACAAGGAATATTATGCGTCGTTTGCGTGAAGCTATTCGCAAAAAGAGGTCACATTTATGGAAAGACAACTCTTGGTTTTGGCACCACGATAATGCGCCAGCTCACACTGCATTGATTCTTCGTGACTTTTTCGCCAAAAATGAAACCCATATATTTCCACAGCCAACGAATTCATACCTTGCGACATCTGGCTATTCCCTAAACTCAAAAGGTCACTCCGGGAACATCGTTTTGAGTCGACTGAAGAGATTCAACGTGAATCGGCGACGCGCTTTGAAGGCCATCCCTGCCGATGACTTTTTCGCATGCATTGATGATTGGGAAAAAGTTGGCATAAGTGCATTGTGTCCAGAGGGGATTACTTTGTGTAGGCGACGAAATATATTTTGGAAGAATAAATAAAGAATTTTTGAAAAAAAAAATAAAAATTGGCTTTACTTTTTGGACACAGTAATATATATATATATATATATATATCATTTATATTCTACAAGTACTGAAAATTTAATTGGCAGTGTAACAGTATTAAATTTTTATTGCTGTCAGTTATACGTAATGCACCTATTCTTAAAGAAGAATTGGAAAGGCAAAATTTGTGTAAGTAAATTTTGTTGAATCAATAACAGAAATTCTTTTATATATTAAATATTTAAAAAAAAAACTTTTAATGCATAAATAGTTAATTAAACAAAAACAATGGATTAACTTTTAGAAATATGCCCTATAAAAATGACATAAATAAAAAATTATTTGGATTTTTAAAAAAAAAAGATTTCTAATAAAAATATGAAGAAAAAAATTATCATGAGATCATTAAATGTGTTATTTAAGACAAATAATAGGACATTTTTAAGGAACTTTTTGTAGTGTTTTAAGGATCATAGATATTCTGCTTTTTATTTTATTTATAACATTCACCTGCAACTGTAAAATATGAAAAAGTTTTTTTTTTAAATTTTTCCTACAGTTTTGTACTTTTCAATTAAGCATCTCATCTGAATAATAATTTTAGAAAAATTTAGAAATAATTAAAAAATATTTCTAAAGTACTAGTCTGCCCA
>BPLR01006747.1:0-122002 GCA_021605095.1 Caerostris extrusa
TTACGTATTGCAGTTGCTCTGCCAAGAAACGAGGAGACTTGATGGCGTTTGTGATGTTCAGCCTCTTACTCCCGGACACATCACATCACTGTGCCTAGAGCTGAGGTAGCCGTTATACAGTTTGGGATGGATATGTGAAAAAAAGTCTGATTGGGCTCTGAGATGCTCTTAAGCAGTCATATGAGACCGACCTACGGCTTGGTGGGATTCCGAACTACTACAAACATCCATGGCACCGCCAACTTTGAAAGCTGTGGCTCCGAGCGTTAGACACTAGGCCAATCATTCCCCCGCTAATCTGGATTATCTCGGTGGAGTTTTCCGGTTTTTCTCCCATAAGATACGCAAATGCGGATAGTCCCCCCAAAAAGCCTCCTTCAGCACACAGAGCCAAAGTCAGACTTCTACCTACTAGTGCTCCATCCCAACAAAAGCCCTTCCCCCTTCCCTCCTTCCATGAGACCACACGGGTTCTTTTGACTTGGTCTAGATGTTGCTGTCGACCAAATGGGATAAGAAAAAATTATTATCTTCAACTTAAATAAAATTACAAAAAAAAAATATTTCACAATTTACAGTTAAAAATAGATATGAAGGAAAGTGATTTTTTATGTATATATATATATATATATATATTCTGCACATGCGTTTGTCACTGAACTTCCCAAAACTGTTTGACGGATTTTGACAAAATTTTTGTGTACTTATGATTGCGTCCTTGGAGGGTTTAGATTCACAATTAGACCCAGTAGGTGGGCTGCAATCTATCTATATATATGTATATACACAATCCTCCTTCTGTATTGTGTTTGTCACTGAACTCCTCCTAAATGGCCTGACCGATTTTGATGAAATTTTTGTGTGTGTTTGATAAAACATGGAAAAATATTTTATGCTATCCTTTTTTGTTGTAAGTCGCCACCAGTTGATGTTATACCGTTCAACCAATCGTATGAAAATTGGTAATAATATGTATTCAGTATGGAAAATAGGTTCGCACTGTTTGTTTCTTTACATGCCACCAGATTGTGCTGCAGCATTTTATTTTATATATCCATGAAAATGAGTATGCACATATATTGAACATGGAGAATATATTCAATGATTTATAATTTTCTGCAATGAATTTTTTTTCTTTTGGCAGGGCAACGTATGCCAGGTTTTGCTATTATATATATATTAGCTTTTTAATTTGTACATTTTAAAGTTTTTTTTCACATTTATAACAAAGGATTTTAAATCTATCTTCAAAAAAATGTAAAATTATGCTACAATTTTAATATGTTTTTTATACTATACATTCATACACTCATTTCGTTTAGGCGATTACTAAATAAACTTCAAATCGCTTCTTAAAATTGTAGGTAAAAATAATTAAAAAACGATCCTTGCTGAGAATTATTGCGAAAAAAATATTAACCACAAATAGAATGCGGTAATTTACTTCACATTATAGGTGTGGCATCTTCACCACATTTTGAAAGATTCTTTTCTTCTTTTGTTTTTATCAATGATGGAGGAATTATCATAATTGTGGCAAAATTTGATTCAGGGAATTTTTCTTATAATTTCTATAAATTCATATTTAGAAATATTCTTTGAAATTATAATTGAATCTGAAACAATAAGACTCTTGCAAAGCAATTTTATCGATTAAATTTGTTTACAGTATATACATTTGAAAGGTGGGTATTAAACGGTGTCACATTTGTTTTCTAGGTGGGTTTCCAACAGATACTAAAATCTCACATCATAGACTGCCAACCAATAAAAAGCCTGAATGGGCAAGGATATCTAGCTTCCGATTAGCTGTCACTACGACATGAGATTTTGACCTCCAGTAAAATCCAATGTTAATTCATTATTGAATTAAGATTGACCTGATGCCGAGTAACAAGCGCTCTGCCGCTCAGGTTACGGATTCATTCTTTTTGCTCGGTGCCACATTTTAAAAGTGCCATGCATGTTTGTAGGGATTCGGAATTCACTTTAAATCGTAGATACCGGTCTAATATGACTACTGCTACTACGCCACGCCACACCACATCACTGTATCTAGCGCTGAGTTGCCCTTTACAGTTTGGGAATGATGGATGAGAAGTCCGATTGGGCTCTGCGACGCTGTATGATCATATGAGTCTGGGACCTACGACTTAAAGTGGATTCAGAACTATTACAAACATCCATAGCACAGCCGGGACTCGAACAAGAAACCTGCGGTGCCGAATGCCAGAGCGCTAGTCACTCGGCCATCAGGTCCCAATTTATAAATTACATTATTCCAATAATCTGAATATATACTCCTTGTTTAAAACGGATACCACTTTTTTAATGGAAGTACCACTTCGTTGGAATTATATTGTACCGTAATAGGACTGTAGAGTATGGTTGGCAACCCTACCCCATAAAAAAGGGAGAAAAACATTTAATGTTTCATTTTCAGCTACACGGCGCCTTCTACCTACGGGGTGTTCCATCACAACAGAAGTTGCACCTGCATCCATGAGCAGATTATTCATGAATGGAGGTAAAGGGGCAGCCCTTTGTTGTAGGGCAGATTTCCGTTCCTCGCTGCAGAACACTGAGGATGAGTTACAACTACAAGATGGGTATATACAATGCAGATTTGTTTTCTGGTGGATTTCCAACAAATGTTAAAAATCTCACATCATAGAATGCCAGCCAATCGAAAGCCTGAGTGGGCAATGCTATCAGGCTTCCGGTTTGTTGGCGTGCTACTACATGGTTTGATTTATCTCTCTACAGTCATTTTTTGGCACAGTTTGGACTAATTAGACTGGGTCATGCAATTTAACGTGGATTCCGAATCACTCCCAAACATCCATGACACTGCCAAGATTCGAACTTTTTGAAGTCTGTGGTACCAATGGCCTGGGCGCTAGGCAATTGGCCATCAGACCTCTTACTACGACATGAGTGTTTTGAACTCCAGTGAAACCAACTTTTAATTCATCGTGGAATTCAGATCGAATTGCCAAACAGTATTTTTTGCATGTACATAGAAAACAGAGATGACAGATTTATCTTATTTTAAGTATGCAGCGGCTTGATGGATAGCCATTTGTTTTCCAAACCAATCGAGGATTTCAATTCAATGCCCGATATACAAAGCCGAGCTGAAAGCCTCCGGATCTATGTGGGGATGGTAATTATAAATCCGCAAATCGGATAGAGGAAAAAGAGAGGAAATAACGAATTCCTCATTGAGGAGTAAACGAATTCCTAAAGGTGTTCGTTCAAAACTGTGGTAAGAAAAACGTTTATAGTAGGACTTCCGTGGTTTAACCTAGATAACGCTGGAATAATTTGCACCTTTTAAGTTTGGAGTAATTTGTATTTAAAATCATCAAAATCGTCAGTCTACCATGAAAAAGTACTTTCCGCCTATTATCTAGAGGCTTTGCATTTAATATTTTTTCATCGATTTCAAAATTACTCAATTTATGACTGGACACGACAATTTTAAATCATAGTTTAACAGATACTTTAACAGATTTACTCCAAAAAATCAAATGCCTACTAAACCTTCGTCATCTTCTTAGAAAGAAACCTTCTTTTACAGATTTTTGTAAATTTCTTTGTTCTTACTTTAATATTTCTTAAATTTTTTTTCTCCTTTTCTTTTGTATTGTGATGAATTTTAAAAATTATCATCAAACTTTGCAAAACATGAGTACCTTATAAATCTTTATACAAATCTTTTTTAAAATTTAATTTTTACTCCAAAGAATACGTTTCGAATTTCAAGATGAAATTATTGTAATTTTAGAATAATTTTACTCCAAACTTTCTTCTGAACAACTGCTCCATGGTGGGCCAAGGTCGTCTGCCTAAGACAGCCTACTTTCAGATTTTGAGACAGATTTTTTTATGGAGTAGGGTTATCAGCCCTACACCCAACAGCCATATTAGGCCGATACCTAAAGTTTAAAATCGATTCTAAACCACTATAAACATCCATGACACAGCCGGGACTCGAACCCAGTGGCACCGAACGCCAGTCACTCGGCCATCAGGCCAATTTTACTCCAATCCAGTAAATAATAATAATAATAATTTATTATTTATTATTATTATATTTATTTATTTATTATTAATAATAATTAAATAAATAATAAATAATAATCATAATTTAATAAATTTAAGATTTTCATTGAATTTTGCAAAGCGTTTTATAACGTGCAACTGTATATATTTTTTTCTGATCAATGTTACATGGCATTACTATATCAATTTTGTTCGGTTATAATGTTTTTGTTCTTGTTACTTGCTTATGTAAGTTTTGCTTGGTACTTTGTGGTATACGAGGTATCTCTTCACATAAATTCCAGTAAAAAGAAAGCAATTTCAAATACATATTCTGGTCCCATTGTGGTTACCATGCAGCACACACTCAAAACCAAAGAAAAGGTTTTGGATTTCTTCCTCTACCATCCATATGCGAAAAAGAAGAAACCGAAATTACCGGCTGGCGTCACTGGAAATAATGCCCGGAAAATTGCACGTGCCACAATTGACCTCAGAGATCACCTAACACATGTAATGGAGCATCCTCTCAACCCCGTCTTATTTTTGATCTTTTTTCTTTCCCTCCCCCTTCGTCCACCCTCCTTAAGTCCCGGGCGTGCGTTGGTCGTGCCCTACGCCTCCCCTTAAAGTGTGCCAAACTTCCCTAATGACTATGCGGTGTCTGCAGCGTGCTCTACAATGGTGTTCGGTGCTAGACTAACAAGCGTGTTGTGCTGTTTTAATAGTTTTTGCAGGCTTTGTGTGTGTGTGTATTTTTTTAAGAAAGGGATTTTGCTTAACTGTGGCTTTGTTGTTTTTTCATGAGTGCTGCTCAATTACTTTGTTGATGAGAGGGTGGGTTTTACAAATAGGCCTAGCGGAAATTTCATGATATTATGAGGAGGTTGAAAAAAGCCATAGTGGTTGTTTTATCCTCTTGATAATGATCTTATTCATAGGTATCAAACGACTAGTAAACTTGCCAGTATACGAAATAACTGATGATATCGGTGTGGAAATATTAAAACTTATTTTAGGTGAAGTTTTTCTCGTAACTTTCCATAATCTCATGTCTATGGCAGGAATGGACATGGTAATTCCGGAAAATGATAATGATCGGAAAATCATCGCGTTGAATTAAGATGCGAATCCCTAGGAAGTATCCTAGGTACGGTACCTCATGATACTCATGGTACTAGGTATGATTCTATATACCTCATGCTAAGGATTATCTTCAGGTACAACGTTCATTGCACACTGTGGCAATTGAATCGCGATAATGTAGTTACTTTTATTTTATATCGAAATATTGCTAAGTAGCAATATTGTTAAGATAATGACAACTTTTCATAATTTCGTGTCTCTGCCAGGAATGGAGATGATAATTCCGTAGAGCAGAAAATCATCGCGTTGAATTAAGATGTCACACTCCTCATGATACGGATTCCGTTCAGGTACAAAATTCATTGCACCTTGTGGCAATTGAATCGCGATAATGTTGTTACTTTATGTTTTATAATGAAATTTTGCTATAATAATAATGGCAACTTTTCAATTTTGTGATGGTTGTGCTAGTAACGTTGAATTAAGATGTCACACTCCCCTCATGATACGGATTCCCGTTCAGGTACAAAATTCATTGCACCTTGTGGCAATTGAATCGCGATAATGTTGTTACTTTATGTTTTATAATGAAATTTGCTGTAATAATAATGGCAACTTTCATAATTTTTTGCTAGGCATAGACCAGAAAATCATCGCGTTGAATTAAGATGCAAATCCCTGTCACACTCCTCGTTCAGGTACAAAATTCATTGCAATTTGAAATTTTGCTAAGTAATAATAATGGCAACTTTTCATAATTTTTGTGTCTATGCTAGGCATGGTTGTGATAAATAGACCAGAAAATTATCACGTTGAATTAAGATGCGAATCCCTAGGATATTACTCATGGCATCATGGTACCGATTCCCAATCAGGTACAATTTTCATTGCACATTGAGGCGAATTGTGGGGTGAAATTGCTACGTCCCCATGGTGTATTATAGATAACGCTGAATAGCACTGAAATATGATAAAGTTATTAATTGATATTGTGTTAAGTAAATTAAGTAACGTTAAGTTATAATCATACCAGCTTATTTTCGTGTATATGGGTATGGGCATGATGTGTCTATAGATCAGAAATCATCTTGTTGAACATTTTTTAAGTTATGAATCACCAAGATACACGGGTACACACACCAGGAACACCACGTTTTTCTCACAATGGTGTTAGGTGCTAGACTAACAAGCGTGTTGGGCTGTTTTTAATAGTTTTTGCAAGCTTTGTGTTTGTGTATTTTTTTTTACGAAAGGGATTTTGCTTAACTGTGGCTTTTTTTTTTTTTTTATGAGTGCTGCTCAATTACTTTGTTGATGATAGGGTGGGTTTTACAAACAGGCCGGCGAAAATTTCATGATATTAAGAGGTTCAAAAAAGCTACAGTGGTTGTTTTATCCTCTTGATATTGATTCTTATCAAAAAAGACTTGTAAACTTGCCTGCATACGAAAGAACTGATGATATCGGTGTGGAAATATTTAAACTTATTTTAGGTGAAGATTACTCGCCGTGAATTGAATGACGATAATGTTATTATTTGATATTTTATACAGAAATATTGTTAAATAATATTACTGGAAACTTTTCATAATTTAAGCGTCTTGCCAGGAATGGATAATTCCGTAGACCAGAAAATCATCACGTTGAATTAAGAGGCGAATCCCCTAAGATACTCCCAGTACAACATTCATTGCACATTGTGGGTAAAACATTTTAGATAATGTTGAATTGCACTGAATTACGGTAAAGTTATTACTTGATATTATGTTAAGTAAGTTCAGTAATGTTAAGTCATAATCATGCTAACTTATTTCCGTGTTTATACTGGTAGATGTTCGTAGACCAGAAAATCATCATGTTGAACTTTTAATTAAAGTACGAATCCCAAAGAAATTATGTCCTCATGGTGTTATAGATAACGCTGAATTGCACTGAATTACATTACTTGATATTGTATAAGTAAGTTCAGTAATGTTAAGTCATAATCATGCTAGCTTATTTTCGGTTTATGTTAGGACATGATATGTTGTAGACCAGAAAATCATCATGTTGAACTTTTAATTAATGAATCTCAAAGAAAATTGTTATGTCCTCATGGGTATTATAGATTAACGAATTGTACTGAATTATGATTACTTGATATTATGTATTAAGTAAGTTCAGTAAAGTTAAGTCATAATCATGCTAGCTTATTTTCGTGTTTATGCTAGGACATGATACGTTCGTAGACCAGAAAATCCTCATGTTGAACTTTTAATTAAAGCACGAATCCCAAAGAAATTTATGTCCTCATGGTGTATTATAGATAACGCTGAATTGCACTGAATTATGATAAAGTTATTACTTGATATTGTATTAAGTAAGTTCAGTGATGTTAAGTAATAATGATGTCAGCTTTTCTTATTTTCGTGTCTATGCTAGGTATGGTCATAAACGTCCCTAGACCAGAAAATCATAATGTTAAAATTTTATTTAAGATATGAATCACCGGATACTCCTCATGGTACAGATTCCCCCTCAGGTAAAACATTCATTGCACATTGAGGCACGTTGAGGGTGAAATTGTAGGCAAAATTGTAACCCCAGGATGTATTATAGATAACGTTGAATCGCACTGAATTAAAGTTATTACTTCATATTGTGTTAAGAAATAATCATGCTAATTTTCTTCTTTTCGTGTGTATGCTAGGTATGGACATGATAAGCCCGTAGACCAGAAAATCATCGCGTTGGATTTGAATTAAGGTACGAATTCCCCAGGATACTTCTCATGGTATGGATTCCCCTTTAGGTACAACGTTCTTTGCACATTGTAGCAAATTGTGGGGGAAAAATTGCAATTGCGTTCCCATGATGCATTATAGATAACATTGAATCGTATTGAATTACGGTAAAATTATTACTTGATATTGGTTTGTTAAGTAATAATCATGCCAATTTTCTTTTTTCGTGTGTGTATGCTAGGTTTAATTAGCCCAAAAGTGGGCGCGAAATGACCTTAGAGAGAAAAACCAAATCAATCCTCATGGTTCGGTTGTCCCTTGGTACAACATTCATTGTCCATTGTGGCATATTGTGGGTAAAATTGTTGTGTTCTCATGGTGTATTACAGATAACGTTGAATAGCACAGAATTAAGATAAAGTTATTACTTGATATTGTGTTAAGTGTGTTAACTAATAATTATGTCAACTTTTCTTATTTTAATGTCTATGCTAGGTATGGACATGAAAAATCCGTAGACCAGAAAATCATCATGTTGAACTTTTATTTAAGATATGAATCACCAGGATACTCCTGATGGTACGGATTTCCCTTCAGGTACATCATTTATTGCCCATTGATTCAAACTGTGGGTGAATTGATATGTTCTCATGGTGTATTATAGATAATGCTGAATAGCTCTGAATTACAGTACATTTATTACTTGATATTGGGCTAAGTATGTAAAGTAATGTTAAGTAATTATTATGCCAACTTTTCATAATTTTCGTGTCTATGCTGGGTATGGATATGATAAATCTGTAGGTCACAAATTCTTTGGGTTGAACTTGAAGATGCAGACATGATAAATCCGTCAGACAAAAGTCTTTTTGCGTAACTTGAAGGCGGAGGGAGGAATATGCGGATATCCCTAATTGTTGCTCCCTGGTGTGCATTACCTGCCTGGTGTACAGTCCCATTTTGGGTGCAATTGTGGACCCCAGTTAACAGTGAATTTGAGTTGTAGACATTGTAGAGGCTTTAAATCTATCTATCTACACTCATGCCCATAAATTAAGGATAATTCAGAATCACACAGAAATTGAACTCTAAAATAAAATTTCACCTGTAGAATTATCACACGCATCTTGAAGAAGAATATGCAAATTACAGGAAACCACCAGATGGCGCGGATAGTACGTCACAATGACGAGAGTGTAAAGAGAGGGGTATATAAGGAATGGTGGCAAAGAAGTAAAATTGTTCACAAGCGCTTTAAAAGCTTTTCAGTGCAATAACCGCATAGTTATGGCACAAAGGAAGCATTTGGATGATTTTTACGTGGTAGAATTATCGGACGACTGGAATGTGGGCGTACCCAGCTGGAAGTATCCGAGGAACTTGGAATCGCCCAGAGTGTCATCTCCAGGCTTTGGCAATGATTCCAAGAAGATGGTGATATGAGTAGATGTTACAGCACAGGTCGCCCCGAGTTACAACGCCGAATGAGGACCGGTATTTAGCAGTTACTGCCAAAAGAAACAGTCGGAGCACAGCATCAGACCTGTCTCGTCAGCTCTCTTCAGCTACCGGTACGACAGTTTCAAGGCAGACCGTGTACAGACACTTAGGGCACATTGGTCTATATGCTCGTAGGCCTGTCAGATGTGTTCCACTTACCGCAACTCACTGTTGCCTGCGATTAACCGGGAGTAGAGAGCATGCATTGCGGACACCGCAACAGTGGTCTTGTGTGATGTTTTCCGACGAGTCCAGGTTTAGTTTGCAGTCTGATTCTCGCCGGACTTTCATATGGAGAGCGCCAGGTACCCGTTACCACCAAGAGAACACCATTGAACGACACCGTTACGGTGGTGCAGGATGGCTCGTTTGGGGAGGAATTATTCTTGGTTCCAGAACTGACCTGCATGTTCAGAGTGTAAGGATGATAGGCCACATCTATCGGTATGTCATTCTGGAACAACATGTACGTTTGTTTAGGGGCGCCATGGGTGCTGAATTTCTGTTTATGGATGACAACGCCCGTCCTCACCTTGCAAACATTGTAGACGAATGCCTTCAATTGGAGGATATCACCCGTAAGGATTGGCCAGCATACTCACCGGACATGAATCCAATAGAGCATGTGTGGGATATGCTTGGCCGACGAATTGCAGCCCGTCAACCCCCTCCCATCTGTCAACCGGAACTTCGGAGGGCATTGCTTGATGAGTGGTGTAATATTCTCCAAGGTCAGATTGATAATTTGATACTCAGCATGCCTAGGCGTTGAAAGGCCTGTATTGCATCGTCCGGGAGACATACTCCATATTAACCATCATACTAACCATGTTATATTTTTTGTAAATAGGTTCTTTTTGAAATTTGCTCCAGGGAGTAAAAAATCATAATTTTTATTAATTATGTCAAACATCTAGCATCTTTTTTGCTCTTTACCTTTTGTTTAATAAATAGACTTTACAAATAAGTCAAATTTGTTTTGCTTCTGTCTCTTTCTTTGCCTGAACTTCATTATCCTCAATTTATGGACATGAGTGTATGTAAAGTAATGTTAAGTAATTATTATGCCAACTTTTCATATTTTCGTGTCTATGCTAGGTATGGATATGATAAATCTGTAGGTCACAAATTCTTTGGGTTGAACTCGAAGATGTAGACATGATAAATCCGTAAGACAAAAAAAAAGTCTTTTGCGTAACTTGAAGGCGGAGGAAGGAATATGCGAATATTCCTAATTGTTGCTCCCTTGTGTGCGTTACCTGCCTGGTGTACAGTCCCATTTTGGGTGCAATTGTGGACCCCAGTTATCAGTGAATTTGAGTTGTAGACATTGTAGAGGCGTTAAATCTATCTATCTATCTATCTATTTTATATCTTTAACTGCAGTCTCAAATATTATCAAAGAGAAACGTTCAGCATTGAAAAACAATAAAATTTGCAGAGAATTATTTTCATTTAAATCGAGAATATTATGGAACAATAAACATAGAATATTTAAACTTGTTTTCACTAATAATAATGATAATAATAATTTCATGTGACTACAATTCCAAAAGCAATATTAATTATATTTCGACAAAAATACAGAAATTCTAAAAGAAATTTTTTTTTTTGATGTAAAAATTCTACAATAAGGCATAGCATAAGACATTTCACATCCAAAACGTATGCCTCCAATGTCACATGAGTTACATTTAAAAGAATAAACACGATGTTTTTTTATATAAGCGAATATATAGAATAAATTTAGTTTACAGTACTAAATGGATATTTCAAATACACTCAACAGCCAAAAACGTTATGACCACCTGTCAATAACGAGTTGGCCCATCTTTGGCGCGCAACACAGCTTCAACCGCCTTGGCATGGATTAATACCACCACTTGATACCAGTTAAATACCACTTCCACCTGATCACGTGCCTTCCACGTCATCCAGGCGAGTTCATTGCAAAATGTAGGGGTGGTCATAATGTTTTGGCTCTTGAGTGGTACATTAATTTATAGTTTACGAATTTTATGTTAGTAATATTTTTTTTCTGGGGTTTGAAAAGTGAAGATATTTTTATCATTTCTCGGAAAGAATAGATTTCATAAGAACCCAAATGAAGCATTATTCATATTAAGCTACTATTGTGAGCCAAATTATTTTTTACTATGTAAAAACGCAAAATTTCAAATAAGAAAAGGATCGAAGTCGTCTAAATTTTGATTTTAATACCTTATTTCAATACATTTTCAAATTTAAAATGCATTTTCTTTTAGAAGCTTTTTGTGAAATTTTAGTAGCTGAACTGAATGTACCTAAGGTTTTACACTTATTTATTTTTCCTGAGCTACTTGTGACATTTAAAAATACCACTTATTACATTTTTCAATTTGAAATATACTATTTCAAGCCTAGTGAAATTAACTAATAAGGTTTGTTTCACTGCATATATTTCGAATAGACGTTCTTATGTGATTTACAAAAATCTCTTTTGGAACTCTCATTTAACTAGGCAACCTGATTGTAGGTGAAAGATTCTTACAATCGACATGAATCGCTTTGTTCATGAAAGCAGTGTCTTCAACGGATGGAAGCCATCTTCAAATCTGTTGGTGATGTATGTTGCAGGCACTGATTTTAGAAACTAGGAGACTATATGGTGATTAGGGCAATATGTGTAAGAATATAGTATGCACAATCAGGCTATCCGGTGGGAATTTTCTGGATTTTATTCTATATGACATTAAAATAAAGACAAATAACTGTTGAACATTTTCCCGGAAGGTGATGTTGTCCCTTTCATTGTAATCGGTGAATTGTTCAAAGACCCACTGACGGCATACAGCAGTATTTTTCCAGACATCACGTCGCATTATAAATGGCTCCACTTATATTGATGGGAATCGAACCCATAACCTCTTTTTGACCAATCATGCCAAAGTTCATGTATAACAGACTCGATATTCAGTGGTGAAGTTCTGTCTAACGCTCTGGTGCTCTTTGCTACAGGTTTCGGGTTTAAGTCCCGGCGGTACCATGCATGTTTGTAGTGGTTCGGAATCTACTTTAAGCCGTAGGTTCCGGTCTCATATGATAGCAGAGAGTCAAGGAGCCTCAGTCAAACTTTCTCTTATTCCCAAACTGTATAGGGACAACTCAGCTCTAGGCACACAGATGTTGTGTGGTGTAGTTTGTCGCTCTACGGTCATTTTGTGCAGATTTTAGGCAATATATACCGTCACCCACTGTTTAACGTGGATTTCGAACCACTAACAAAGATCCATGGCATCCAGTGGTGGTGAAGTTTACAGAAAAGCATGAACTAGGGCCGTGTTCGAATCTCCTTGTAGCGATCAATATTCGATGGTGATTAGGACAATGAGTAAATAATTAGCATACATAGTAAATCTGCTTGGTGGATGTTTTTCTAAGTTTGCCTTTACGACATGTAAATGTTTTATGTCTTCTTGGAAATTTTCCTCCTCCCTTCTATAATCTCCCGTTATAGGATTGTTCACAGCAAGCATAAATAAAATTCGGGATTCCCAGTAAATAAATAAAAAAAATAAACACATAATATTGAATAGTCTTTTTAAGTTTAATTTTTTGATATATTGAGAAAATAAAAACAGTAAAACATAGTTTTGTAATCGTTTTATTTTATTTTCAGCGTATATTCATACAAAGTAGTACTACATGTACGGTATATAAAACAGCATATAGTTCAGTTATATGCATGTATATATAGATAAAGATATATATATGAATACGCCAAAAAATGCAGACATAATATACAAAATAAACTCTCTTGATCAGACACTGTAGTAATGTAACGCAATGAGCAACAACTGTCATTGTGAAATCAAAAACAAAACATGAACAATATTAAAAGGGTTAACGTACATAAATTATTTATAAAAAATAATGGAGATTTTTTAAACAAACGTCACAACGAATATTATAAATAACGTATTAATAGATCATATTAGTTTACCTTCTTAATTTTCGGCAAAATTTTCCTGTTAAATTATTATAGGTTTCAAAATAAGTATTTAATTTTAAAAAATTTATGATTATAAATTTTGAATTGAGAAATACGCACAAGTGTTTTGAAATTCACAAATTTTTAAAAACTTATTATTTAAAAATATAAATTATTATCTAAAAAACCGATGATAATAAATACATTATTAACTTATTATCTAATAAAAGCCAGACATTCTGAAAAAAATCTTATATAATTATTATTTTTAATTGAGATTAATAAATGCCAAATTGTTAGAAAATTAAAATTTTAAATCGACCTTTATTTTGTTTAAAACATCTGAAAAATATATTTTTGTAAAAATTTAATTTTTCTAATATGAATTTTGATCGTGTGTTTTGCCTTTTAAATTGAAACTCTAAAAAAATTCAGAAAATAAAATTGAAACTTTTCTAAAAATTCTTTTCAATTTTGATACGGAAAATTTCGATTAAATTTGATTTCTTTTCTTCAAATTTTCTACAAATTCTTTCAAAAAAAAAATTTATTATTTTTATTTTTTAAATATAAAATTTTATTTAAATGTTTCATTTACGTTAATACATTTGTAGGAGCATTTGTTTAAAAATCTACAACAACAATTTATTTAATTTAAAAGTTGAAGATACTAAACATTGAAATAACACATAAAGGAAATGGATAATTTATGTTTAATAAAGAATTTAGCAGATAATAATTTTTTTACCGAAGGTAGCACATACATATTGTCATTTAAAACCACTATTTTAACTCACATAATACATGATTTAAAATGCTTATTTCACAAAAATGTTTTTGTTTTGTACAATAATTTGATAATTTTTCCTTTTTTTTTTTTTTTTTTTGTAACGTCGACTAGTAAATTTTTATATATTTTTTCTTTGAATTTAACTTTGTTTTTTTTTTCATTTTGGATAGAAAAACAGATTATTTAAGAAAAAAATTTTGGTACTTTTTATCTATTTTTTCGCCAACATACAAATGCCATCAAATAACCGCTAATCACTAACATAACAGCAAGAAATCCAATAATTGAAACAGAAATGTCAAATGGATATTAAATTAAAATATTAAGAAAATAATAGTTCGAAAGTAAATCTAAATAATAAATCTGAATTACGAATTTTTTTCAGTTTTCTGTTTGAAATATTTTGGGGAATATAAATGGCGCCATATAAACTGGATCAAACTCGAAATTATATTAATGATGGACAGTAAAATGTTGACACATGGCATCAAATTCCTCGTTTATGTATAATTTCCAGCAATCCCAAAAAATACATCTGCAATTGCAATTGCAAATGCAAATATAATTACAACTCAATCAAAAGTCTACATCTGCGACTTATTATCGATTACTATTTTTACTGTATGCTTACTTTGTCCTGCTTGCTCCTTCCTTGTGTGTGATCTTTAATGGATTGGTTTCCAATAAAGCCATTCTGTAGTACTGTAACGCAAATGAGTATGCCATATGGCATGAGCAATGCCATATGTTACACAACATCTGCAATTGCAGCTATTTAAGATTGCAAGAAATTTTCTAATTCCTTATCATACTAAGTCCACATTGGCGGAAGGACACGTTCAACGTTATTCCTTCTTGCTGTGAAATAAATATATTAGTTTATTAAGTTATTTTATCGATATCTCATACGCTTATCGATAAATTGTAAAAAAATATTATCGATGATTCAACTGGCATTTACATTTGGAAAGAAATAATAGAAATAGATTTTTCACAAATTATTTAAAAAAATAATAATAATAATAAATTTGAAAAATAAAATATTATTTATTCTGTTGAAGAAAATATTTTATTATAATCGAGCATTAATTTTTATCGTTACCGTAAATCTTTACGCTAATTTTTAATCTGTGCTCTTATTAAAGAGAAATGTGAATAAATTTCAAAGTAGTTTAACTACTGTTAGTTGAAAGTGCTACTAATTTCTTTCAATTTAAAAGATTTAGATCTCTATGTGTACCAATTCGTAAAAGTTATGTGTCTTTAGAAATTGAAAAATCGATTCTAAATCTAATTTCTCTTTTCAAATTACCAATAGTGATTTCATTTGAGTTTGTATTGAAATGTCCATGTTCGTGCTGCCATCTATTGAGAAAATATAGTAACAACTTTATTAGACATTATAATCGTGTCTAAATATTACAAAAGTATTAGAACAGAAAAAAATTCTTATTTTTTTTTAATAAAAAATTCATTTAAAATAAAAATTAAAGAGAAATTATAAATATCTTATTCAATTTCTTTTTGAATAAGTTAAAAATTTCTTTTAAAAGATTTAGTAGTCTACTTGTATTTCAACTAGTAGCAAATATTTTTTTTTTTTCTCAAATTTATTTTTTTTTTTTTTTTCCAGTAAATAATAAGTTTCATAACACTCTAAGATTTTAAAATACAAATTTATTTCAGATGTAATATCGGCAAATGATTTTTCTTCATTATTCAATTAGAAATTACTACGTAAATTACGAACAAAAGTGTTAATTGCATGCGATCGTGATCACCATTGGCAAAATGAAAATCTATCCAATTGTTTTGCAATTTAAAAGAGCTTATATTTCTAAGCCTAATATTCTGTTTTTTAATAGAAAGTATAGCTTTCCTCAATCAGCTAAATTTTATGTGATGAAAAATGTAAAATAGTGTACGTTTCAATCTGTACATTTTATTGTTAAGCTATGATGAAAATATTCAATGTTTTATTTCTAGTTTGTACTTGTAAAGTATTTAGTTTCACTCTTAATTCTATAAAAGAGAGAACGGAATAAATTACAATTTCTTTCTGCATTTCATATTTACAAGAACATTAAACAATTTTTCTTTTGTATTTCCAAGAATTTTCTTTACAATGGTTTTTCATACTTTATAAAAATATCAGAATTTCAAAAAATATATGAACTAAAAATAAACTAATAGTTATTACATAGAACTATAAAAATTAACAGATAATCAGGTAAGAGAAAATAACTGTTGAAGCTGTCAGAAATATTCTCAAAATATTCTTTTTGTAAAGACGATTTAATGAATATTCTCACACGCATAATTAATTATCAAGCCTTTTATTAATAGTAGTAATATAACTAAAATAATTAAAAAGTAATAAGAGTGCTAGTTGTTAACCATAGACCACATACCCTTTTTAAAATCATTCCTAATTTTTTTTTTTATATTCAGTAGTTTAAATAAAAAAAAAAAACATTCTTTTGTTAGAATATTATCATATCGAATGCATTAAATGAAGAACAATAGTTTTGTTACTATTAAAAAAAAATTAACATTTAAAGATAAATTTCATTTAAATTCAATGAAAAATGCAGAACATACTAAACGTTTCAATCAATAACAGTATTAATGAAAAATATTGTTATTAACACAATATTGTAAAAGACAAAAATAATTAAAGCAAATTAAATATAATTTATTTAAAAACAGAACTGTCCAATCCATATGGATAGGAGCTGTTAGAAATTAGCTGTAGCTGCCCTTAAAATATTATTATTTTTATATACTTTTGTTTCTTAAAAAATACAACGAAGTTATTATAATTTTTATGTTATTTAAATATCAATCAACGCTTAATATTTTTATTTTATAAAATATTTCTTATTTCATCGATGCTAACCTCTTGATTTGGTTGTTTACTCTACACGAAAAGAAGTCAATTATTATTATGTTGCGATGTATTTTTTTTTAATTCATGATGAAGTACATCTAGATTATATATTACTTACTGCTTAACAATTATTTTTAAATTAGTATTGTTCAAACTGCTAAATTGGCAACGCACCAACTGTTACATTTCATCAAAAGATCGTAGGATGCCAGAAGACCTTTCTGTAATCCAACCAAATCCCTTATATTGACAGAAGAGGTTTCTAACGACCAGTCGTGTGCTTCCTATTGTAAATAGAGTGAGAATTTTCAAATATGTTAAAAATAAATAACTGCGTATACTCTGCAAGTGCGAGCCAAATTGTTATATTCGATGCTTTAATTTTTTAACGACTTTATGCCATTTATTTTATGTGACAGTGTTATTTTTTTTAAATCTGACCAACAGAATGCAAAGGACAGGACAGCCCTGTTTTAAAAAATGCTGTATATACTCAAATTTGATAGGTCATAAGTTGCACAGTTTTTTTGAAAATGAGGATTAATTTTAAACACTGATAAATGATGTCAGTGTTTAAAATTAATTGAATTGTTTTATGTTCAGAAACATCCTTGATACTTTTACAAATTTGGGCATTTAAGAAGGTATTTCGAATATTTAAGCATTAATTAAGAAGTAAAAAAAAAAAATCTGTTACTGGATAATTCAGACAACAATTTGTTGTTTGAGATTCTTATTTAAAGGAAGTATTGACTGGTTTAGGAAATTTAGATCCAGAAATGAATTTATGGATCTTGGCAAAGATAGTTAATATTTATATTTTACAAAAGTTAGATATTTATTGAAAGTAAGTTTCATCATCTTTTTTTTAAATATTCTATACAGCATTGTATACTCATTTTTTTTAGGTGAAGAATTTCGTCAAGGTACTTTATTTAAAAATAATGAGTGATTCTTATACCAGCAAACATAACTCCTTAAAAACCATTTAACGGGATCTTAAATTTTATTGTCACAAAAAATGTAATTTATTATTGTATACAGAAAATATTCTCGTATACCAATGTTATATAACAAAAACTAATCACATTTTTTTTGTTGTGAAATTTAATAGTAAATAATAAACTTATTAGAAAAATCTAAAAATCAAATAAAACCTTGAAATTTATTCAGAAGCAAATATATAAGCAATAAATGAAAAATCAAAAATTCTAATAATAAATATTTTATAAACAATAAATAATGAATTTAAAAATTGCAATAATAAATTTAAAAAATTAACTTAACTAATTATCAAAATGAAATTTTTTATACGTTTCAAAATGTGTGAGAATATCCATTGCAAAATCTTAATTAAAAAAATTGTTATTTAAAATATTTTGCAATTAAATTTATTAACTCATTAGTATTATCAGAAGTAAAAAATACTTAAATCTATAACAAAAATTTGTTTTTTCTACATTTATCAAAAGCATTAATTTCTTCATGGAACGTTTATGTACACAACATACAAAATAGCACATGTTTCTTAGTTAACATAGTATGGCAACATACAAGACTGACATCTATTGAATAGAATCTGAAACAAATAAATATTTCTTCTGTGGCACCTTCAATTATAGATCAAAATAGCTTTTAAATGAAGCTATTTATTACTTCATTCTATTTTCATCTTATTTATTCATAACGATAATCACTATCAGTAGTTTGTAATTTTTCTTCATTTGTTATATAATTCATACATGTTTAAAAAAAATATAAAACGAATTAAATTATTGGAATTTTTTTCTTAAATCAGACTACAAAATAAAGTAATCTTGTTTATAAACAAATTTTTAGTGACGAAATATAAAAACAAGCAAGTTTTTAATTGTTTCAGCAAAATTTTATGTGAATTAAAAACGAAGATAATTATTTTTAAAAATTAAACATAGTAGTAGTAGTAAGTAAAGATTTTAATGATACTCTTATCATGTGTATATTAACACTCTACGCAATTGCTCTACTCTACAGAATATTGCATGTCAAAACAAATGAGTTATTTTATAATATTAATGTTATACATCAAATTGATGCACACAAACTATTTTTTAATTGTTTAATGTACAAGAAAACTGTTACTGATGATGATCATTGATAGAATAGATATATATTCAACCAATCTTTTGATGAAGCCTAGAGAAATGTACCATTATGAATAATCTTCTACCAGTTTTTCAAAATCTTTAAGGAACTTAAAATGCCATAATCCCTGTTAATTCACCTGAAATGCCATAATGCTGATAATGATTTTCCTAATCCAAAAAGGGACAAACAAAATTGATAATTTATGAAGTGCTGTTGATATATCACCTACAATTACAACAAATAAAAAGTTATTAGAAATTTTAATAACATGTTTTTATTAAAATTTAAAAGTTTTAAAGTAAGATAGAATAAAGAATAATTTATTCTTCTGAATGTATTTACAAAATTTACTGCTAATGTGAATTTATATCTAGAATTCTTCCCTTAAATCTCATTCTTTAAAACTAATGCTACACATTTCTTTTTAAAATTATGTTGAATGCAATATGGACCATCTTATTATACACTTTGTACCTATTTCTTCAATATATTTCTCCATATTTTTTTGCATTTCATTTTTTAAAGTAATTTTATTTACATACAATTTATTTCATCACAATATACTTTTTCAAATTTAACAAAGCTTCTACTAAATAAAAGTTTATATTTTATTCATAAATTAGAGATTTTTTAAAATATTAAGTCAGGAATATGGCATATTAGTTAAAGATTTTAAATTTTGGACAACAAAATAATCGCCTATCCTTGTTGGTATTATTTAGACCACCACAAAGATAGCAATAATTTTAATAGAGGGTACATAATCTACTTTTCTACTTCATGCTTTGCTGGGATTTGAGCATCGATAGGTGATCTATGGATACCCATTTCATGTATGTTACAACCACCAAAACTTCAGGACCTCATATTATTAATTTTCTCCACTGACTTCTTCAATGTTTTCTTTGCTGTCGTTATCATCATGGGAACTGCAATTGGTGGAATCACCTGCATTAACATGCTGAAGTTCCTCCTGGATGACACCATAGTTTGCAACAACTGAGTCAGTGGCAAGCTCGCTTTTGAAGTCAGATGGTTCGTCCTCATCTGGAACGTCGAGGGTGAAAGTGTCTTTTGGGGCTTGGAAAGTTATATGCTGTTCGACGGTTGTAAGCATCGAGTTGGATGAGAATGTTGCAGTTCCACTGGTTGGAGTCGTGGGTTGGCTGTCCTCCCTGAAAGAGATATGCCCAGTGGACTGAGAAGCTTCACGAAATGACGACAGGCTGCCCTCCAGGCTGCTTTCTTCGAGCGGGTAGGACCGAGTCATGGGTTCGCCATCAAGAGAGTGTCTGAGAGTTACTTTCTTCTTGACTCTTTGACTCACGTCGGAGTGGACTCTAAAAATCAAAGCAATGAAAATCAATATAGATGGATATGATATCCGAGGAGTATTTTTTTGAAAACTCTGACAGACTCTCTTTTTCTAAAGCAGACAAACTCTGACTCTGTTAAATGGCAATTTAAACTATGTGAGGCAGATCAGTGTAGCTTTTTACTGTGATATTTATCGCTGCCAAGTCTAAAACATCATTTGAGCTAGACTGCAGGCAGTGGCCGGATTGATTCGTGTGGCCATGCGCAGTTTCATTAGTTTCCTACAGGCAGCAAAAAATTCACCAGAGAATGAACTGCATTTATGGTTGGTTTGATTTGATCGTTTTGGTCCATGACCACTCACGACCGCATATTGCTGTGGTAAACAAAAGGCGGTCTGATGGCCAATTGGCTAACGCTCTGGCTTCTGGTACCATACGCCTCAGGTTCGAATGTATGTGTATTAGTGGTTCGAATCCACTTTAAACTGTAGGTCTAATTAGAGAAAAGTGTGATAAAAAGGACAGTAGAGCGATAAACCCCGACATATACTAACCAAACAGCTTGCACAATATCAATGGTAAGTGTTTGATCATCCAGTGTACACCCCAAATCTGAAGCAGAAGGATTTTAGCCTGTCTTGACAGTCGAGTCTCAAGAGAGGTCTGGAAGGACATCGTTTCGACAAAGAGTTTCAAGGCACCGTCGATACTTTTCTCAAACCACTGGTGGGAAATTATTATGTAGAAAGTACTGGAAAAACTCATCTACTGATAGGACAAATGTCACAATAATCACGGTGACTATATAGAACTTTACCCAGGTAATAGAACCATTTTGTTAATCTCACTTGTTTTTATTTAATCTCCATCGTCATAAAATAGCCCCTAATAAATAAAATTTGAAATTGATTTTTCTTACTATCAGTTGCCATCCCACAGATGTATTCCACAAGATTTTCAACGAATATTTATCCATAACGAGACAATGGAATGTTCCATAAAAATCGTTTAGATTAATATAATTTATATTTTAAATAACAGATAGCCAATGATAAATACTTTAAAGAATTAAAAAAAAAAAAAGTTAATAACACTTTTTATCAACCATAAGTGGATATGATTATAAATAAACTTTAAGAATTGTTTACAAAACAAGCTTCATTTTATTACACGTAAAACAAAAACGTAGAATCTGATAAAATTATGAAAGACTCTTTTTATTATCAAAGTTACATCAAGCAATTGCAATAAGTAAGATTTAAAAAAACTATTACAAAGCTTAAGAGAATAATATCAAACAATCAAAGAGAAAAAAAAAAAAAATGGATCACTTCCATTTTGATCGGGTATAACAAATATTGACATGTAATTTTCTGTGTGCTTTGCAAGTAAGGTGAAGAAATGTCCGTAGCTTTATAGTCACACATACCTGTGTGATTATAACGGGATATTACTAAATTAAGTTTTATGAGTGAACAGAACTTACAAAGCCATGTTCTTTCACGAGATTCTTTTCATTTCATTAAAGTATTCTTTTTGATAACAGATGATAACCAAGTTTGGTAATAAGACAAAAAAAAAAAAAAAAAAAAAACCTCGTATATTGTTTCATACTTATGGCATACTATGTATGGCCTACCTATGTATGCTTCTTGGAGCTGAAGGAGATGTCCCTTCGGACGAGGAATGATCCTTGTGGAGAATGGAACGTTTTGGCTTGGGCACTGCCGAGAGAACAGGGATGGTGGAAGGGGGCGGTGTGCAGCAGATGGGGAGGGAAGCGACTGAGGGGTGCCTATGATGGAATTCGGAGGATAGTTCACTCGGTCGGAGAGGTACATCTCTATCAGCTGTTCTAGCTTGCTGTCGATTTCTTCAACCTGAAACAGTCATTGAGGCTTATTGATTGCAAATTGTCTCTGTGGCTACATTTTGATAGGTTCATAAGTGTCTGAAAGTCTGCGACTTACAGTTCGTTCCACTTTGACGATTCTGCAAGCTAAGCTTACTTTTGATTCGTATACGTCTTTTGCTTTGGATCCAGCTTTTCCTAGTATTTGATCCAGCCTAATATCAGTAAATAAACAGAAAAGTCAAACAAGTGAAAATGTCTACTCTTGGGCTGTTTTCGAAAAAGTATTTTAATGTATAATTACTAATTAATCGCAGTTTAAATTTATATTGTTTAAAACATACAGTCAATAAATGGGAGAATATACACTGAAGTGACAAAAGTCATGGGACAGCAATATGCAAATTTTCAGATGGCAGTAGCATCGCGTAGAACAGGTATAAATGCGCAGTGCTTTAGCAGAGCTTTCATTTCTGTTCAAGTTATTCATGTGAAGAGCTTTTGACGTGATGATGACCGCACGACGGGAATTAACAGACTTTGAACGCGGAATGTTAGTTGGAGCTAGACGCATGGGTCATGCCATTTCGGAAATCGTTAGGGAATTCAACATTCCCAGATCCACTGTGTCAAGAGTGTGCGGAGAGTATGAAATTTCAGGCATAACATCCCACCATGGACAGCGCAGTGGTTGACCGCCTGCACTTAACGACCGAGACCGGCGACGTCTGCAAAGAGTCGTAAATTCTAACAGACAAGCAACACTGCGTCAAATAACCGCAGAAATCAATGTGGGACGTACAAGGGACTTGTCTGTTAGAACTGTGCGGAGAAATTTGGCTTTTTTGGGCTATTCCAGCAGAAGACCGACTCGAGTGCCTTTACTGACAGAACGACATCGCTTGCAGCGACTCTCGTGGGCACGTGAGCATATCGGTTGGTCCCTAGATGAATGGAAAACCGTGGCCTGGTCCGATGAGTCACGATTTCAGTTGGTAAGAGCTGATGGTAGGGTTCGAGTGTGGCGCAGACCGCACGAAGCCATGGACCCAAACTGTCAGCAAGGCACTGTTCAAGCTGGTGGTGGCTCCGTAATGGTGTGGGCTGTTTTTTCATGGGATGGACTTGGTCCTCTGGTGCGACTGGACCGAACATTGACTGTAAATGCTTATGTTCAGCTACTTGGAGATCATTTGCAGCCATTCATGGACTTCATGTACCCAAACAACGATGGGATTTTTATGGATGACAATGCGCCATGTCACCGGGCCACAACTGTTCGCGATTGGTTTGAAGAACATTCTGGACAATTCCAACGAATGATCTGGCCACCTAGATCGCCCGACATGAATCCCATCGATCATTTATGGACATCATCGAGAGGTCTGTTTGTGCCCAAAATCCTGCACCATCAACGCTTTCACAATTATGGACGTCTATCGAGACAGCATGGCTCAATATTCCTGCAGAAGACTTCCAACGACTTGTTGAGTCCATGCCACGTCGAGTTGCTGCACTTCGCCGGGCGAAAGGAGGGCCGACACGATATTAAGAGGTATTCCATGACTTTTGTCACTTCAGTGTATATATAAAATAAATATCTAAACTATAATTTCCTAGTATTATAGTATTAGTAAACTAGCATTATAGTATTAGTAAACTAGTATATTATTTATACTAGTATTAAAATTTTACTGTAGAAAACTCTCATAAGACCAGTATTAACATATGCGTCTGAAACATGGTCACTAACAGCAAGAGAAGAGAAAATGTTGGCAATCTTTGAAAGAAAAGGGCTACGAACTATTTTTGGTGGTATCAATGAAACTGGCGAAGAAGATACAATTTTGAACTTAACGAACTTTTTAGAGATATTGACATTCTAAAATTTATTAAACTGAACAGAAAGAGATGGGTCGGTCATCTCATGAGAATGGAAAGTGATAGAGCTTCTTTGAAAGTTTTCAATGTAACCCCTTTTGGACAACGACCAAGGGGAGGACCGAAAAAGAGAATGGGTCAACTGTATATACTCTGATTTTAATATAATTAAGATCAAAAACTGGAGGTCCACGGCCAACAGGAGAACAGCCTGGCTGGATCTTTTAAAGAAGGCCAAGGCCCACAACGGGCTGTCGAGCCAGTTATGATGATGATTAGTAAACTATCCTTTTAGTATTTGATCCAGCCTTATATTAGTAAATAAATAGAAAAGTCACACTAGTGAAAATGACTAATGATGGTTTCCGAAATGATTATTTTAATATTTAATTGCTAATCAATCTCAATTTAACTTTATAATGTTAAAAACATACAGTTTATAAATGGGGAAATATATATAAAATAAATATCTAAGCTATCGTTAATTCCTTTTTAAAAATGAGGAAATTAAAAAAAAAAAAAAAATGCTAATTGTTAGAAGATAAAAATAGCTATAAAAGTAAACTTAAAAATAAGAGAAAAAAAAAAAAAGGACATACGTTTTAGAAGCATTAAGCAAAAATTTACAAGAGAAAAGTATATTACATATTTCTAACTAAGAATATTATGAAAAATTAACAGCATATTAATTTATTGACTCATGATGCGAAAAACTATACTTTTAAATTGAAAAAGAGATTTAAAAATTTGTCAGCTGAAGAAGTTTACAACACTTTTTTTAACATTTCATTCTCAAACTGTGTAAAGTCTAATAATTATCTAAATATGTAAATAACTAAGTAAATAAGTTATTTACATAGTTTATTTATAATAAATATTAAATAAACAAGATTTAGAAAATATTATCATGTACGTACAGAATATGATTTCTATTATTAAAAAAATAATATAAAATAATTATATAATAATAGAAACAAAATTATTATATATAACACCAATAGGTTAAAATTATTATAACTTTTTCTCTAAATACTTAAATTATGTGTATTGTCGTATTTTTTATAATTTATATATAAACAACTATTAAGTCATTTGTTACCTTGACTGCAAACTTTTACTCTATCGAACAAGTCCATATGACCTTGAGAATGTTGTTCTAATTTATTATTTACATAGTTTATTTATAATAAATAGTAAATAAACTATGTAAATATTTAAGAGGATTTGATATTTCTAATTATTGTTTATACATATTAGAAAATATTATCATGAGGTATGAAATATGTTTTTTTATTAAAAAAATATAAAATAATTATGTAATAATATGAATAAAATTATTATATAATAATTTCTAACCTATTGATGTTACATCACTTTTTCTCTAAATATTGAAATTATGTGCACTGTGGTATTTTTTGAAATTTAATATATATATATATATATATATATATATATATAAATAAATAAATAAATAAGAAACAACAATCAAATCTTTTGTTACCTTGACTGCAAACTTTTTACTCTACCAAGCAAGTCAACGTGACCTTGAGAATATTGTTCTATTACGTCTTTTCACGTCATATGGCTTTAGAGCTTCTTTGAATTTTCTTCGAGCAACGAAATATTTGATCTATGTAAATAAAATATTATATAAAAACTACTTTAGGTATTTTTATTGTCATCTTTGTTTATTTCAAAAGTAAGTATTTCATTCCATTTTAACGTTTTAAAGGGGTTTTATAGTTTGTATTTAAATTCAGATAAAAGATTACTTATGTAGAGAAACAAATGGTACATAAAAATAAATAAGAAAATCTGAAAGTTAAAAAGAAAAAAAGCCTAGGTTGATTGCATTAATATTAATGCCTTTAAAAAGTGCTATGTAAAATTTAAAGAATGTTTCAAACATTTACTGTTATATATATTTTTATAGTTGGATTTTAAGAATAAAAATGTATAACTGTTATGTTAAAATATAATAATAAAAAAGTTATTAAAGTCTCGAAGAAATTAAATATAAACTTTTAAAACTGTAGCATGTGTAGCAAAATCAAACCAAGAATTGCGAAAATACGATTTATAACTCTTTGTGTCGCCATCTACCGTTTCATATACGTACTAACACTTTTTATAATAGTAATATTTTATTTTTACTCACATATTTAAAAATTATAACAATTTAAATTTTTATAGTAAAAGTTATTTCTTCCGGAATATTTAATACTAAATTAAAATTAGAAAAATTAAAATTTATTTTTAAGTCGCAGAAAATAATAGAAAAAAATATACTCGACATAAAATAAATGATCCACTTCTTTAGGTGACACTAATTAATAAACTTTTAGATCTCAATTTTTTTTGAGAATTTATTTTTCTTATTTAATGCTTATAAATAACAATTAAAAATAATTAAACAAAAAATATTGTTGCTCTTAAATAATAAAACAATTTTAATCTGATTTTATTATAATTATATATATTTATAGATCCATTTGAAATTAATTTTTGTACACGCATATACTAATAAACAAGAATACATTAATACAGTAAATAAATCAAATGTGGGAAAAGTATTATTTACCTTTCTTAAGGCTCTGATGGCATTTTTATGCTGCTTTGTTAATGTCGTTAGGCGAGGTTCCTCTGTTTCTTCTTCTGCAAATGTATATAGAGAAAGGTTATAATTTAAATAAATTCATTTTTAATACCTCCTAATAAGTTATTTAATACACGCATTTGCATTTTTCTTCTCTTCGAAAATACGTAGTTTGATTAAATAACTTAACAAATAGCTCCATAGATGGCAGCACAGTTGTCCATTTTCCTTGCAGTTAATACATTGTTTGTTAAGATAAAAATAACCAAATTTTATTCACTAGAATTTTATTATTAAAAATAAACAACACAACTTATTTTTAAATCAAACATGGAAAGTTTTATTTTATAACTTGTTAATTAATTTCTTTATCTTGAAACTATTAAGCAGCTATTTTTTTTATTTTATTTTTTTTTTGTGAAAATAACATTTTATGTTTTTATTATTCAAAAAAATTAATTTCCTTTAATATAATTGCTTTTTTTTATTTTTCAAAAAAAAAAAAAAAAAAAAAAGAGTTTTTCTTTAATGGAACAAATAAGTATAAACTATCGAATTTGAATCGGTTATGATTCTTAAAATTATAAAATTGTATAGATTAACATTTATTTTCTAAAATTTTCTTTGAGATTAAGAATAAAAAAATTTCTTGCATAAATAAATTTTACTAATTAAATTTTTTTATTTCCCTTCATTATACCACTAATTTTTAATTTTAATTGCTTATTACTATATGATATTAGTTTACAGCTCTTTTTTTTTTTTTTATCTATATTATTTGAAAGAGATCTCTTAAATTACTTGAAATTATACATTTTTCAAACACTTCTTCAGAGAGCTTCATATATATTTTAGTATATCTCTGAAAAAGTTATAAAATTACAAAAGAAAAAAAAAAAAATTATTATTTTTATACATTAACATTTTTAAGTATATTTGTAATTAAAAATTACAAATAAATATTTAATTAAAAATTTACAAAAAATTTACTTGTCTAGTTTTTAGCAATCCAGTTACTACATATAAAATAAAATAATATAATTTGATTTGTTTTCCTTTTTGTCGATTAAATTGTTTTTGTTTAAGAACGTTTGCCAATTTTTCAGCCTGATAAAGTTGTTTTACAATTTTCTTGTCGAGTTGCACAACAATTCAATTTTGTTGTTTACTGAAATCACGAAAATCTTACTAAAAGTTTCGAGACAGAACAATTTAAGATATCAGACGAGATGTCTGCAGTAGATATTCACTAAGACACAATTGCATTTATGATGGTACAGAAAAACTTTAAAATTACGTAGTATTTCGCCCATAGCCTTAAACAAAATGTGGAATGCATCAGAATTATTTAGATAAATACTTTAGAAAATAAAATAATAGTTTATTATATTACGTAATTAAACTAAAATGTCAAAATTTTCCTGTTTTAAGTGTGACTATTTTGCTTAGAAATGCTAGTTAAAGAAAGTATAACTTTAAATATTATCAAGTATAAATTAGATTAAAATCTAATAAAATCATGACGTATCGTAACAGTCAAACTTCCTAGCCAACGTCACTAAACTTTTTATCTGAAATCGTCAAATTTGACGATATTTTAATATTCTGTTTATCCAATGTATAACTAGTGTATTATAATAAAAACTAATTTATTTATCAAAAAGAGCCGAATAATAGTAATAATAATAAAAATGTAGTACATTTTTATAGGTCATTTATATATCATCCTATAAAAATTTATTTATGACCCTATAAAAATTAGTTTTAGATACATATGACACACACACACACACACACACACACACACACACACACACACACACACTGGTCACACACACATACATATACCTGATATGACACACACATCTATACATACACACACACACACACACTGACACACACACACACACACACACACACACACCACATCTATACACATATATATATATACCTGATATGACCTGATCTATACATATATATATACCTGATATGACCTGTATTTTTTTTCTAGATCTAAATGAATAAAGAAACCGTGGTTATATTCTCACTTAATGCTACAAATTTGCCAACGTTTAAAAACCACAACGTAACCCTGAATTAATACCCTATTACCACAACGTACCCTGAGTTCAATAACCATGTGAATGCTAAAATCACCAATAAAATTGTAACATTCACATTTTTTATTATTATTTATAACAATCATACGGCATTTCAATCTACTCGACTCTCATTTTAAATCCAGTTGTTAAAGAGTATTTTATTTTTGATGATGCCACTATTCTATGGAGATAGTATACATACTGTCTGTATATACTAATAGTACATACAGTCTGGGATAGTATACCTACGATCTATACCTGCTATCCTTATGAGATCACAAAATACATAAAAACAAGGATCTTGTAGGATTGTTTAAAAGATCTGTACATTTTTCTATAATTTGGCAAGATTTTTTTTTTCTGAAATATAATATAGATTTTTGTTCACGTTTTACAAACCTCAGTTTTATTTGTTAGCTCTACATATTTAACAACATCATCAATTTCATACTAGGGCAACATCACACATGACAAAAAGGGGCATAAATTGTTTTATTATCATGTACGAGATATGACATCAGTTTCATGTATCATATAAAATCATGAGTTCAAGACTTTTAAAAAGATTTATTTATTTTTACGTCTTTTTCACGAGTTTTATTTTCTGAAACATAGATCCTTGTCGACGTTTTGTTTCATTTATTAACTTTAAATTTTTAGTTCGTTCGTTTCATTTATTTTGCCAACCTCATACCAGGACATCATCTTCACACACGATAATAAAACAATCTAAATACCAACTCTTCCATAAATACCATCAAAGTTCATAAAACCTTGAGTTCTTCATGGGTTTTTAAAAAGACATACATTTTCCCATCTATTTGCTGCTTTTATTTTCTGAACTATAAATTTTAGCTCATATTTTACAAATATTTGTTTTAATCTCATTTTGAGTAACCTCACTAATATTGATATCAGGACAACATCTTCATACATGATAATAACAAGAAAATGAAAGTAATTCAATTATAAAACTGCTAATTAATAAATATTAAACAAATAGTTTCAAATTTCCAAACTAAAAAAAGTTTTTCTAAGGGAGAAACTGATTGCATCAGTAAATCTATGTTTTATTGTTAAAATAAATCATTAATAGGACATCTAAAAATGTTAAACTAGTATTTTCTGAAAGGTGCAAATATGTGCCTTCTGAATTATAGATTGCTCAGCATTTTAACTATAATTAATGACGTTAATATTTGAAAAGCCATTTGACAGTTAGTAATTTTAGTTTAATCTTTTATTTCTATTGTAATTGTTGTTGCTATCAGTTTTAATCAGTGTTTCTACATTTGATACATTTTCCTTTTATTCTTTTCTTTATTTTTGTAATGTTCACCTACTACTGGAAATTAAAACATTTAGAGTTAGTCTAAACTCCATTAATAAACAAGTATAGTAAAAAATATGATGATACTATTAAAAAGTTCTATAAGTCGATGTAAAAATATAAAATATATTACTCTTTTGATTAAAATAAAACAAAATAAATATTAAAAAATATCAGTTAATGTATATTTTTGAAAATAGCACAAAAAAATTATGTTATGTATAACATGGAAAATTATTTTATTAATTTTTTTTGCCAACTGTCTAGACTGGAATAAAGTGAGCATTTTAACTGTATTAAATAAGCTAATATTTTTAAAGTAATTTGACAGTTAACAATTCTAGTCTACTCTTTTTTATTTCTATTGTCATTGTTTGCTGTCTTTAACTTATTGTTGTTTTGTTTTAAGCATTTATTACTAAAAAAAAGAAAAAGGAAGATATAATAAATGCTAAAAACAAACTACAACAATATGATAATACAACAAACAACTATATTCTTCATTCTTCCTTTTATTTATTTTTGCAATAATTTTGTTATGTTAATCTACTACTGAAAAAAATAGTGTTTGGGCTAAACTCCATTAATAAACAACCGTAGTATAAAAACATGATGATACTATTAAAACAGTTCTATAAGGCGACGTAGGAATATAAAATGAATTTCTCTTTTATTAAATTAAAACAAAAATAAAAATATGACTCAATGTATAGCACAACAAAAAATTATGTTATGAATTACATGAAAAATTATTTGATTAATATTTTGTGCCAACAATCTATTAAGATCACTTTATTCAAGTGCTTTATTCATTGTTTAGCATTTTAACCATATTACATAACGCTAATATTTTTATTTCTATTGTCATTGTGTTATCATTAAGGTATTGTTGTTTGTTTTTTAGGCATTATTACATCTTCCTTTTATTCTTTTCTTTATTTTTATAATACTTTTGTTTTAATTTTGTTATGTTAACCTACTATTGGAAATCAAAACATTCAGTGTTACTCTAAACTCCATTAATAAACAAACATAGTAAAAAAACCTATTGTTAATGCAGATGGTAATACAGAGATAGTTAAACTTCATGCCATAAGCAACAAGACAACAATAAGAAAATCCCTTCTGAGAGCTGTTACTCATTTAGCACTAAACAAGGGGTACGCGTAGCTTGAAGATATGCTACGGACAAGAGTACGATCTTATTAGACTGAGACCTACGGTTTAAAGTGGATTCCGAACCACTACAAATATCCATGGCATCGCCGGAACTCGAACCCGAAACCTGTGGTACCGAGAGCCAGTTTGTCGTTCTACGGTCATCTTGTGCACACAAGGGCTAAACAGACCGGGACTTACAATTTAAAGTGGATTCGAACCACTACAAACATGCATGGCTCCGCTGGGACTCGAATCCGAAACCTGTTACCGAAAGCCAGAGCGCAAGCCACTCAGCCAACAGGCCCCTAGTAAAAAAAAACATAGAATTTCTTTAATAGTATTATCATAAGTCGATTTAGGAATATAAAATATATTGCTCTTAATAAATATAGAAAAAAAAATGTCACTTAATGTATAGTTTTGAAAATAACACGATAAAAAATATTATACATGACATCAACAATTAATAAAATAATTTTTTTACTAAAAGTCTATTAAGATCACTTTATTCGAGCACAGCTTGATTATCTTTAAAAGGGACAAAAAAAGAAAAAAAAAAATCCCTTTTCTCTCATTATCTCTCATTTCATCTAAAGTGTAAGAAAAGCGCCGTCCCCATCAAATGCTTTCATCTAAAGCAAGAAACCCATTTTGAGCCGCCCATTATATTCCAGATATTGAATGGCCCGGCTCCGTGCACAATAACTCAGCGGGATCTAACAGTCGCATCACGCAGCGATGGAGGATGTCATCGGCATTTGACATCACTTAAGACGCCCCATATCATGGAGGGGATGACGTTGAGGGTGACGTCAAAAAGGATGGGGAATCAACTGTTTGACTTTGTCGGGCATGTTTGGATTTTGGTAGATGAGGAGAGTTAGTGCGTCCATTTAGTATGGTTATTTGCATATTTTATCGGTTTGTTCTGAATTTTAATATCTGTATAAAATGCAGGCTTTTCGTATTAAATTTATTATGGCTGAATTATTTTGCTTATACTCATATGAATTTTTTTTGTTTCTTTACTTTAAAAATAAAATGTAAATATTTTATATTACTTTTGCTTTAATTTTGTAGTGTTCACCTACTATAGGAAATAAAAACATTTAGTGTTAGTCTAAACTCCATTAATAAACAAGCATAGTAAACAACAACATGATAATACTATTAAAAAAATTCTATAAGTCGATGTAGAAATATAAAATATATTGCTCTTATTATTAAATTAAAACAAAATAAATATAAAAAGTGCTATTTTCAAAATTATACATTAAATGACAACAAAAAATTATGTTATGTATAAACTCACTTTATTCTAGTTTAATCTTTTTTATTTCTATTGTAATTGTTGTTGCTATCAGTGTTAATCAATGTTTCTACGCATTTGTTACATCTTCCTTTTATTCTTTTCTTTACAAAAAGTATTACAAAAAAAAAAAAAAAAAAAAAAAAAACCCGTATCTCTACTTTTGGAGATTAAAACATTAATGTTAGTCTAAACTACATTAATAAACAAACATAGTAAAAACCATGTTAATACTATTAAAGAAGCTCTATAAGTCGACGTAGAATTATAAAATATATTGCTCTTTTTATTAAATTAAAACAAAATAAATAAAAATATGGCTTAATGTATATATAGCACAACAAAAAATTATGTTATACATAACAAGAAAAATTATTTCATTAACTGTTTGTGCCAACAGTCTATTAAGATCACTTTATTCGAGCACAGGTTGATTATCCTTAAAAGGGACATACACACAAAAAAAAAAAGTCAATTTTCTGTCATTATCTCCCATTTCATCTAAAGTGTCAGAAAAGCATCGTCTCCATCAAATGGTTTCATCTAAAGCAAGAAAGCAGACTCACATTTTGAGCCGGCCATTATATTCCAGTCGCATCACGCAGCGGTGGGGGATGTCATCGGCATTTGACATCACTTAGACGCCCCTATCATGGAGGGGATGACGTTAAGAGTGACGTCAAAAAGGATGGGGAATCAACTGTTTGACTTTGTCGGGCATGTTTAGGGTTTTGTTAGATGAGGAGGGTTAGTGCCTCTATTTAGGGTTATTTGCATGTTTAATTAGTTTGTTCTGAATTTTAATATCTGTATAAAATGCAGGCTTTTGAGTATTAAATTTGTTATGGAAGCGATTTCATTTTGCTCATACTCGTATGAAATTTAGCATGGAAGCGATTTCATTTGCTCATACTCGTATGAAATTTAGTATGGAAGTGATTTCATTTTGCTCATACTCGTATGAATTTTTTGTTTCTTTGCTGTTAAAAATAAAATGTAAATATTTTATAATACTTTTGTTTTTAAATTTGTAATATTCACCTGCTATTGGAAATAAAAACTTTTAGTGTTAGTCTAAATTCCATTACTAAACAAGCATAGTAAAAAAACATAAAAACAAAACAACAACATGATAATACAATTAAAAAAATTCTATAAGTCAACGTAGAAATATAAAATATATTGCTCTTTTGATTGATTAAAACAAAATAAATATAAAAAATGACATTTCATGCATAGCTTTGAAAATAGCATACACAAAAAAAAAATTATAATCTATTCTTTTTATTTCTATCATAATTGTTGTTGCTATCCGTAACAGAACAATCTATGTTTCTAAGCATTTGTTACATCTTCCATTTACTTATTTTTTCTTTATTTTTGTAATATTTTTGTTTTAATTTATGTCAACCTACTACTGGAAAAAATAACATTTAGTGTTAGTCTAAACTCCATTAATAAACAACCATAGTAAAAACATGATGATACTATTAAACAAGTTCTATAAGTCTATATAGAAATATAAAATTTATAGCAGTTTTTATTGAATTTAAAAAATAAATAGCACATTTTTTTATATTTTCCAAACTATACATTAAGTGACAACAAAAAATTATGTTCCAGATAACACGAAAAATTAATAAAATAATTTTTCTGCCAACAGTCTATTAAGATCACTTTATTGGAGCACAGCTTGATTATCTTTAAAAGGGACAAAAAAAAAAAATCCCTTTCTCTCTCATCTCATCTAAAGTGTAAGAAAAGCTCCGTCTCCATCAAATGGTTTCATCTAAAGCAAGAAAGGAGACCCACATTTTGAGCCGGCCATTATATTCCAGATATTGAATGGGCCCGGCTCCGTGTACAATAACTCAGCGGGATCTAACAGTCGCATCACGCAGCGATGGGGGATGTCATCGGCATTTGACATCACTTAAGACGCCCCATATCATAGAGGGGATGACGTTGAGGGTGACGTCAAAAAGGATGGGGAATCAACTGTTTGACTTTGTCAGGCATGTTGGGGGTTTTGTTAGATGAGGAGAGTTAGTGCCTGCATTTAGGGTTATTTGCATATCTTATTAGTTTGTTCTGAATTTTAATATCTGTATAAAATGTAAGATTTTTCGTATTGAATTTATTATTGAAGCGATTTCATTTTGCTCATACTCGTATGAATTTTTTGTTTCTCTCCTGTTAAAAATAAAGAGTAAATATTTTATAATACTTTTTGATTTTTGCTGTATATTTGGTGTAGTAAATAATTGTAATTACTCTTATTATTTACTGGTCTTAAATGAAGTCTATTATTAATTAAAATTATCACCGTTGTGTAAAATACAACTTAATTTTCCTATTCAGTTTACAAATTTATTTTTGAGCAATTTTTTTTTAATATGGAAATATAATGATTATAATTGTGATGGTTATTATGGAAGCAATTTCATTTTGCTCATATGCGTATGAATTTTTTGTTTCTTTACTGTTAAAAATAAAATGTAAACATTTTATAATACTTTATTTTCACAATGTATATTTTTGTGTGTGTGTGTTAAATAATTATGATTACTCTTGCTATTTACTGATTTTAAATGAAGTCTATTATTAATAAAATTCTCGATGTTATGCAACATAAAAACTTATATTAGTAGTTAACATACTATAGTAGTTATGTTAACTGTTAAGATAAACTTGTGTTAACAGTACTTCACATAACGTTAACTACTTTTTAACATAAATTTTATGTTATAGTGTTATGTTAACTTAATTTTCCAATTTAGTAAATTTTATTTTTGAGGCAATTTTTTTTAATGTTTAAAATACAATTGGATTATAATTATTAAAGTAGAATTTTGATAAAAATAGGATTGCAAAAATAAGATTTAAATAAGAACCAATGCCTAAAGGAAAATACATACTATAGATAAATAAATCAATAAATGTTAGCAAATGAACTCTTTTTCAAGAATATAATTGATAGCTGTTTAAAAGGCTAACAATCACTGAAGTTAAAATAAATTCAAACAAAAACACCCTAGGCACATTTTCAAAACCAAGTTTAAAAGAAATTTTCCAGAAAATGTAAGTATTATATATAAAATTAAATATATTATTAAATGCAAATATTTTATATTATGAATATTAGTGAATAAAATCCAAATCATCAATGAATAAATCAGAAAATTATTGAAAATTTGCTAACGACTAAGGCTTATTTTTATCACAAACCTGAAAAACTGCACCAAATTACATTGTTTTTTTTTTTTTTATAAATATATCATGTATTATAAAAAAGGCCAAATTATGGCGCTAAACAATTGCAAGTTTCCAGCATTTGTTGATGAAAATATCCGATACCATTTTTAAAAGTAATAATTTTATAGGTAACAAAAAGTCTTTCTGCTCTTCAAATGTATTAAAAAACCTTTTGACTATACTTACAACATGTCAAGATAAATTTTGAGCACCTGTAAAGTGGATTTCTACTGAATACTAAAATCTCAAATCGTAGAACGCCAGCTAATAAAGACTTGATATTTGTCCAATCAATCCAAAGCATGAATGGGTGTTCAGAATCAGGTTTTTAATGGTGGCGTTTTACATCATTGATTTTAACATCCAGTGAAACGCATCTTTAGTCTCACACAACATATCGGTTGATGATAGCTTTTTACGGTTTCTATCACCCCACCACGCAATGAAACATTATATCACTGTCCTTTGATACAAGATACCCTTTTACAGTTTTGGGAATAATGTGAATGTGGTTGTGCTACTACAACTGTGAAGGAATACACCCAAGCGTGGCATTTGGTAGATTTGCATCCACCTTCACTTCTCCTCGAAGGGTTTCTGAGAGTTAAGAAGAGTCGGTCGATTTCTAAGATTTCTCTGGTGTTTCTTAGGTTCTATGTAACATTGAATGTTTAAATTCATAACAATGCCCGCTGTTATTCTACTTTTCAGCTGATTAGTTTGGATTAAAATAAATTTGGAGTGGTAATGGTAAATAAATGTGGATATCAATAGGTCGACCTTAGTTAAACCATTCATTTATATAGGCCTACCAATTATTAAACCATTCATTTAAATAGGTCTAACCATTTTTAAACCATTCATTTAAATAGGTCTAACCATTTTTAAACCATTCATTTAAATAGGTTTAACCATTTTTTAAACTATTAATTTAAATAGGTTCTAACCATTTTTTAAACCATTCATTTAAATAGGTCTAACCACTTTTTAAACCATTCATTTAAATAGGTTTAACCATTTTTTAAACCATTCATTTAAATAGGTCTAACAATTTTTTAAACCATTCATTTAAATAGGTCTAACCATTTTTAAAACCATTCATTTAAATAGGTTAACCATTTTTTAAACCATTCATTTAAATAGGTCATTTATAACCATTTTTTAAACCATTCATTTAAAAGGCCTAACCATTTTTTAAACCATTCATTTAAATAGGCCTGCCATTTATATAGGTCTATTAATTATTTAAATCATTCATTTATAAAAGTCGACCATTTGTTAAACCCTTCATTTATATAGGTCAACAATTACTGCAACCATTTATTTCAATAGATTATTTCGACCTTTTATTTCAATAGGTGGACCATTATTTCAACCATTTATTTCAATAGATGATCATTATTTCAACCATTTATTTCAATAGTGATCATTATTTCAACAGGTTTTACATCTTCACTCAAAAATCACACCAGAATTTTCTTTGATGAATTTCTCCAATGGATATCATCTTTATGACATTGATTTCTCTATATTGATCTGCCACTTAATAGATATTCATTACACTACTAGCAAGAATATTGCTGTTTGAAAAATTTCACAACATTTTTCATGTCACATGTCTCATTTTACATATCATACCCTTTTTTGCCGTGATGCATATACATAATCATATTTCACTATCATTCAATGATTTATTTCACTAGATTTTACGTAATCACTTGTAAAATTTTTATAACAGAAAGCAGGGTTTATACTGCTTTGAGAACATTTGTTTCTCTGTACTCTTCTACCACATACTGGACATTCATTATACTAATGGCAACAATACTGATAACTTACAGAAAAATGGTACGAAACTTTGAAATTTTCTTAATCATTTAAAATTTTCATTTGACTGAATTTCTATTATAGATTTTGCTATTAAAACAAAGATATTTAACAAATAAAAAGAAAAATTCATTTAGAAGAACTTGATTCATGTTGTTAAAAATGAAGTTTTCATAAGACAGCACAAAATATAACTGAATATAATAACAAAATACAACCAAATTATTTCAAAAGACACCATACACGCTCATTAACTTACCATTGTACTATAGCAATAATGGTATACAGATTAATAATGGCATACAAAGGTTGATATTAATGATATAAAAGATTTGCAGAAGAATTTACTATTCTGCAATAAATTTCCAAGACAATTTTAGTTACAAAAATTCTTAAGACCCTTTACGAGATTATGAAGGCGTATTATTAAGCGTATCTTAGACTAAAATTACACAACATTTTTCGACTGATATTATTAAAAGCTAACGTTACATACATTAAGGTTATATACATCAATTAATGCATACATTAAGATATGGATAACTGAAGATAAATTAATTGCATGTCATTTACACTAGTAAAGGACAGTATATAATTAACGGATAATATTTAATATTTTAGTTAAATTGCCTACATAAATATTTAAGTACAATTGCCTCTAATGATAAATTTGGGTCATGAAAAACTTTGAAGTATTAATTTGAAACTTGATTGCTTAAAATATAACTTGTTTTTTTATAGCTGCTTTAAGTAAACACCCTAAAACAATTTTAAAAAAGAAACTGACGCTCCAAAAAGTCAAATAGCCACAAACTTTGTTAATGAGAAGCCATTTTATAGCCTTTAATAAATCTGTCAATTCTTATTTTAATGTGTATTCAATTTTATTTCTTCTGCATTTTCACTCTTTTAAATTTACCATTCATATCGCGCTTTTAATATTTTGTTATTTATTTATTACTTACTTCTGAAACCTTCGTGAGATACTTTGTGGTACGCGAAGAATTTTTGTAAATTTAAATAAAATATTCGTTATACACATTATTTTCATTTTCCTAAGAAAAGACTAAACAATTTCTACAGTCTTATAAACTATTAATTTTCTATAGAATGATGCAGAAAGTATACTTGAATTATGCTCAATAAAGAATACAAATCTAATTGGTAAAAATATATAAGAAAATTCAAATTTATTTAAAGCATTGCAGCTGAAAAATTTTCTAAGCATTAAAGATTTTAATTACTATATGAGTAATAAATCTATTTAATCCTAGAGAACTAATTGAAATATTTTTGATTTTTGGAAATAAAATTTTATAGAATCAGAATTGATAAAAAGTAATTAATTTTAAAAAGTAATTTCTACAGTGCATCCGAGATCTATAAGAGTAATTCTGTAATACAAGCAGTGTAATTAATCACTCTCTAAGAACTAGATGGAAGTACTACTTCATTCATCTAGAGCTAGACTCGCTTCTATGTCGTAATTTAATGCTCATGCAGATGCGTGAAGATGTAAAAGTGTGCAAAGATCAATAAAAAATTCTCAAGGCTATGCTATACTACCCATCGTGCTGTGCTCGACTGCAAAATTTGCCTTCAACTATATTCTCTCTCTCAGCATAAATTTCATTGATGGTTAATCTGCAGTTAAAAACTTCATTACAGTTAAAATTGGTGGTGTACAGTTAAAATCTCTTATATTAACTTCTCCAGGGACATTGGCATACATGAGTATGTTTAGGTTTTAAAAAAGTGAAAATTTTTAGTAAAAGTAAGTTTTAGTTTTTCCAACAGGATTCAGTTATTAACTAGTTTACGACTGATGTATAAAAAAAAAAAAAAAAAAAACTCAAAGAGGCACGAATTGTTGCAACAACGAAAGCTCAGATATTGAAGAATTGGAAATATTATCAGGTACGGAGAATGAATAGGATCCAGGCAGACCACTTATGAAAAATATTCTGACCCTTACGTAAACATTCAATATTGCCCTCCAAAGAAAAGTAGAAGTATTATTGGAAATGAAACTTGTGATGAAGAAATTCTTTTGGACATTTATATCCATTCATTGATTGATTGATTACTAACGCTAAACGGCCATATAAGTGAACGTTATGTTTTGGAGTATATTTATTATTGATGGTTATCAATATGAAATAAATAATTTACAATAAAAAAAATTGTCCCAGAAGAGGTTAATAAAATATTGAAATATTCTTTTGCGAAAATTTTAAAATTATTTAAAAAGAATATAGAAATATCTGTTTTAATTTTTTTCACATTTGTAAATAAGGTATTGTATACAATTTGAAGAACAAAAAAAAAAAAAAAAAAAAAAGAATGTTGAAATTGCTGAACATGATGCTTCGTTTTAAGAATCAACTATAACTAACAACTGAAACATTTTTGCTTTTTAAAAGATTATGCTTATATATTCGATTGCTGTATTCAATTTTTCCCAAAAAGTTAAAATTCAATTTTATGTTTTTGATGTTAAAATACCGTATTTACCGGAAACTCTTTTTTTCTTCAATAGACATTTCAATAAATAAATTTTTGATTTTAAAAAGTACATCATAAGTGATGAATAATGTTCGTAATTTTCAAATGTTTTGCTGGCATTGATAAAATATTTTACGTAGAAAACATTTTGTAATATATTTGAATTTCATCTCGATGTTTGAGGAAATTTTCCATTTGAATGTAAACCAATTTAAAATAATTTAAATTTATCGAGGGAAAATGTTTATATAAAACAGGAAAAACAACAACCTCACACCACATTAGATATTCATAGATAACGTATACAACTTCATATCATGTTTAGTTGAAAATTACAATGTTATATTTAAAACTGTAAGATTATCTATGATAAAAGATTTTTATGCATGTCTCTTTTATGCATAGAAGTATATAGTATGAAGAACACTTCAAAACCTTGAGTCAATTTGGATGTTGCAAAAAGACAACCTGTTATGCACTTAAGAAAATTTTGGAGATATTGGAAAAGAATGAATATAAATATATAGACCAATCTCAAAGTAGTCAAAGTCTAATGTTCATAAAAAAATTCAGAACATTAAAAAGAAACTGAAGACCAATTATGAACCAGATCATTTAAAAAAAAAAATGAAAAGCGAAATATCTTTAATTTGTGGCAGTAGTTGCATTTGGCAATACGTACCTAGACATATTACAATTTGAAATATCTGCAATATATTCAGGTACATACTGTCAAAAACAACAATCTAATTCAGCAAAGAAAATGTTTTCAAAAATTCAATTGACCAAATGCATCAAAACAGCCAATATCCTTGGTTATTTGGAAGTGCTTCATGCCTTTCATTCTTCAAGTTCAACAAGTATAATTTATGGAGGATTTGTGAAGTATACTATCATGAAATATGCACCATTCTATGCAGAAAAAACAGAGGTTATTTGACGCATCCTGACAGAAATTTAGTAGCAGTAGTAATTAAAGTTGAGGCCAATTTTCATAGCTTCAACAATTTCCTTAACAAGAGTTAAAACACAATTGATGTCTCTGACATCAAAAAGAATTGTTTTGCATTTAACTCAAAAATTTAATTTTAAACCAAAAGCATAATAGTGAACTTAATTATAATTGTGTTTTAATATAAAATAACTCTGTTACATTTTTTTGCAGACGGTTACATATTTTTTTAATTTTATAGACTAATGTTTAAGACACATTTTTAAATATATGATTGTGTTATGGTGTGGTTAAAATATGACAAGAATGAAAAGAATTAAGAAACGATGAAAATGTTATACGAACATTAAAAGTCTGAAGTATTTTTTAAAAATATTCCTTTTTTGCTAATTTTATTTTACTTTGGCAATTTCAATTGCTTTAAATCGAAAGTAATCCATTTTTTTTTACAGTGAAAACATTATTAAACTTTTAAAAAATGCTTTTTTAGCTTTTAATTGAAAAATGTTTTTAAATAATTTTCATGGCAGAAACTTTTGCTTGAAAAAGCTAAATAGGCTGATAAGTAACATAATTTAACTAACAAAACTAACCTAATTTAAAAGAAAAAAAATATAAAACAGGCGTGTAAATTTTTGTTTTCAAATGTATTTCTGTTAAAACATGAAGTTATCTATATTATATATGAATATCCATGTGATTTTGAAATTGAAACATAAGCGTGTGGTTTAAGATAAACACAAAGTGATTTTGTGTCATCCATTTTAAAACATTTACTAGTAGAAACAAAATGTTAACATTTCACCACTGGTCTTCTTTTTCTTAAGTTTGATGTAATAGCCATCGATATACTTGGAAATTAGTAAGACCCTCCCTGCACTGGCATTTTGGTTTAGTGATTAACTAGTTCCTACACAAATAAGTGTTTTTTATTCCTCCTCAAACGTGCATTAAGGATTAAATATTTGGCACAAAAATACATTGTAAAGAACTACGCGCGAACAATTTTTTAATTATTTACTGATGAATAAACAGAGCTTTGATAAGTTGTTGATACGTTTTGGATCACCAACTTGGACTTCTTTTAAATGTTTATTGGAATATAATGGTGGCCTGAGTTTAATTTCATTAATGAAAATTTTATGTTCATCGACCTGACGTTTATTTCCTACTTAAGCTCGCATTAGCCGACTAAATATTTGACTCAAAATAGATTCTATAGAAAAACTGCATGTGAACAAATTTTTTAATTATTTGCTGATGAATAAACAGAATTTTGGTAAGTTGTTGACAAAACTTGGATCACTAACTTGGGAATCTTTTAAATGCTTATTGGAATGTTCCTTTATATTGCAGTTCTATAATGATGGCCTGTTTTCAATTTCCTTAATGAAAATTTTTATGTTCATAGATCTGATATTTATGAGGTTTCAGCTTGCACTAGGTGATTAAATATTTGACACAAAGTAGAGTTTATAGAAACTGCATGTGGACAAACTTTTTAATCATTTGATGAATAAACAGAGCTTTGATCAGTTGTTGATACGACTTGGATCCCAACTTTTAAATGTTTATCGAAATATTCTTTTATCTTGCACTTCTCTACTGGTAGACTGTTTTCAATTTCACTAATAGAAAATTCTATGTTCCTCGACTTCATGTTTTTTTTTCCTCAAGCTACATTAGTTGACTAAATATTTGACACAAAATACATTTTAATGAAACAGCACGATGACAAATTATTTAATTATTTGCTGATGAATGAATAGACCTTTGATGATACGACATGGATCACCAACTTGGGTATCTTTTTAATGTTTATTGGAATATTCCTTTAATTTATAGTTATATACCTTTTGGCATGTTTTCGAATTCACTTATAAACAATTCTATGTTCATCGATCTGATATTTATGAAGGCTTAAGCTTGCATTAGGTGACTAAATATTTGATACAAAAATAGATTTTATAGAAACCGCATGTGGACAATTTTTTTAATTATTTGCTGATGGATAAACAGAGCTTTGATGAGTTGATACGCTTTGTTATGCTTCTCGATCAGATGTTTGTTAATTCTTACAATAAATAATCAGTGACTTAGAGGCCTAAGTCATCATAATTTGTGAAACACTCACCAATATTTTAAAATAACCCCTTTTCAAAAGAAATTGTTTCTATTTAATTGAATAGAATCCAAAAAACAAAACTAAAATATTTTGTATGATTAAAAAAGAAAAAGATTGATACAAATTTCATGTGTTTGGTTTGCTTCGAAAAACAAGTCTATAAATGAGAGCAAAACTGGTTGTCATGTTAAACCAATGGCTGCTGCGGAAGCAAAAAGTAACAGAAGTGAAGTGCATTAAATTGAGATAATGATAAGAATAAAATTTGGTGATGGATTTGCATGAAATTTTTGCAGCTTACCAATACACACTGGGACTTTGCGAACCTTACGGATGATTATCTCACACCAGGTTTTCTAGGATCCACTGAGGCTGAGAGAAAACACTGTCAACTTTCAACTTCTAATTTTTTTTAATCAGTTAATTGAACTTCAAGTTTAAACATTTATATTTAAGAACGATTACTATTGATTATTGTTATTTATCAATCAATTATAAAAATATGGGAGATTAATTTTATATCCAGTTTGTTTTAAAAAATTAAAAATAGAATTGTAATTGTTTAAAAATTCTATACAAAAACTAATTAATTAAGGATTGTTGGTTAAATACTTAATATAATGAAAAATTATTCTGAAAAGAAATTTAAAATATTTCAGCATTGATGGTGGACAAAAATGATTACAAACAAAGTTTAATTGCTTTAAGAAAATGAGATTTGTCTTTGTTTTAACAGAATTATGATTAATTAATTTTTTTTATTTAAGAACAAATTGTGTTCCAATTTTTAATCTTTCTAGAAAGTAATTTAATATTTAAAATTACAAATAGTAATTTATTATAAATATTTCTGCACTGATGGTGTGAAATGAAAATGATTACGATTAAAAACAATTGAAAAACGATTACGAACAAAGTTTAATTGCTTTAAGAAAATGAGATTTATCTTTGTTTTAATAGAATATGATTTAATTTTTTTTTATTTAAGAATAAATTGTGCTCCAATTTTTAATATTTCAAGAAAGTAATTTAATATTTAAGGCTTACATTTTAAATAAATATTTATTTATTAAATATATGTTAAATGTGCTGTACTTTTAAGCCTAATTATTGAGCTTCATTTTTAACTTCTATAAATGAATATTTGATATATATAAATTGTCGAAGATTTTCTTCTAAATTAAAATGATAACTTATGATTATATTTTTCATTTAATTAAAAAAAAAAAAAAAATGCTTAGCTTTCTTGAAATTGAAAATTAAATCCTGGAAAAAATACATGGATGTAAAACAATTCAATACTGAATCTGTAGCAATGTCTAAATAATCTCCATTTCAATATGATAATAATAATAATGTTATAACCAAAAGATAATATTAAATGAAATTTGGAAAGTTACATTAATTTTTATATTACTCAAAAACATATGAATATTATAAAATAAAATTACTGCAATGTTTAATACATCCAAAAAAAAATTTACCGTCAGAATTTCTTTTGATGTTTCTGAAAAGTCTTTCGAAACGGAATCTTCTGAAACACTTGCTCGTATTCGGCCACTTAGATTATCCGAAGATGTGTTGACGTCACTACAGCGGCTTCTTGTCATTGGTGAATGAGTAAATGGTGGCCGATGACGTCGTATAGTGGAAAATCGACTTACAAATGATGTGTTATGTTTAAAGCTGTAAATAAATAAATTGCAAGGCACAAATTAAATTTATAATAAAAATAAGTAAATAATAATAATATAAAAGTTGTAAAAAAATATTTGTTAAACGATATTCTTTTAAAACTGAGATGCTTAAACTTACAGTTTGTTGGGTATAACAGTTATAAATAATTGTTATTGCTTATCCCATTTGGTCGACAGCAACATCGAGACCAAGTTTATAAATCCTTGAGAAAAACCGAAGAGCATAATAAAGGGTTAAAAAATGCAGCTTCTTTTTGACCTTGACCTTGCGGCACAAAGACATGGGGCACCCAAAGGGAGAAGTCTGACTTTACCCCACTCAGTTATATTCCCGGGCATTGGGTACCCATTTTAATCGCCTCAATAACGTTAAGTTATCAATCATTATATCTTGATCACCATTATTACTTTGATTTTTTTTGTCTATGCATAATTTGATACATTTTTTGTCTATGTTTTATATAAAACATATATATATGTTTTATATCTTTTAGTCTGTGTTTTATTCGATATATAAAAATCACATTAGATATAAATGTGAATAATGTCTTAAAGAATAATAAATTTTTTTTTTAAAGTAATACATTTGGAAAATCTTATGAGTTACTATTGTGTTTCAAAATGGAACATAGAAATTTTATTCTGCAAGTAGTAATTAATATTTGTAACAATTTTGTACGATGAAATTGTTTTGAGATTCAAGTAATAATAATAAATACATGGAAAATTTATGATGGAATGAACTTTTATTGCTTTTTTTGTTGAAAAAATATATTAAATATTTTTATTATTGATTAAATTTCTGTACGACAAAAATATACTTGTGGTCAAACAAACTTGATTGTAAAGAATATCTCATAAAGGTGTAAAAAGGCTCATTTGCCTAAAAGTGATGTTTTGATATATTATATATATTTTTAAAATTGCATTAAAGTGATAAAAAAATAATTATTTATATATATAAATGCTTAAAAATACGTAAAATAATTATTTTTGATATTTTATTTAACATTTAATTATTTTTTTTTTACAAATATGATATATTTGAACTATATTTTTACTGCGGAAAGATACACTTTGGTTATAAATGAACAGCAGTATAAAGGTTGATTTTAGTAGATGTAACAATAAATTAACCTGAAATAATTTTACTATACAAGTAAAGCCTTATACTATGAATACAATAATTTTAAAGATATTTGTATATACCATTTTATAGAAAAATTAGTGGTATCTACAATAATTTTAAAGATATATGCAGATACCACCTTGCTGAAAAAAAGCAAAGTTTATTAAATGCAATGTATTTTTTTCATATTATATTTAGAAAATAATATAGAAATGTAAATAAAAGCATGCAAAAATTAGAAGCCATAAAAAATACGAAATAGAAAGGAAAGTGAAGGAATTTAAGAGTAAAAAAACTAAGAAACATTGTTTACATAAAAGAGAAGACGAATTGAAAAAGGAGGAAATGTGGAGAAAAAAGTAAATATTTTATTTTCAAACATACGTATAAGTTGAAAGTGCTTCGAACTCTAACTAAAGTTTTTTTTTTAAAAGGAATAATATAAAAATTGGAACTTTATTTTGTAATAATAACTAACAATACGATCTGTGTAAAACAACTGACTTTATTAATTTCATTTTTTCTTGACTAACATATGTTAAAAAACTTTTACCCCAAATATTTCAAATTTTTGTAGATATGAAACTATAATGCTCATCAGAAATTTACATATTTATGAAAAGAACTTTTGCATTTCATTCCTAGTTAATATATGTGAAATTGAATGAATTAAAATTTAATTATAAAAATATTTTGACGAAAATTTTAATATTTAATGCATATAATATTTAATGCATTTTTATAAAAATCACTGCTGTAAAATTATAGCTTTTGCGTTTAAGTATTAATTTATTGTCTTCTGCTAGATATATTGCTTGAATTAACTATTAAATGAAAAATACCAGCAATTACATTTGGTGAATAGTAGGAGGATTCTCTACAAAAAGCCATGAAGCCTAACAGTTTACTACCCAAAATATACAATAATTAGATCTGTCTGACATAATAGTGAGTGTCAGTTCTATTTTTGCTTTTATTACTTTCATCTTTATCCTTTTCATATTATATTATCTTCTACAGCTTTTTTTTTGATAGTGCCATTTTCTCGCATATGACTGAAATGAGTAATATTTTACAATTTTGGGTACTTGCGTATTAACGCCACTGCGCAGCAATAAAGCTGCGCAATGCGCCAAAATAGAGACTGTTTTTGAATCTATGTTAAACTCTATATCGGCCCATTTTCCACCGAAATCTGATTCACTACTTTGTTTTTAAATAAAGTGTTTTGAATTTTGAAAGTGTTTTAATTTTAAATAAAGTGATTTGATTTAATAAAGTTGATTTTAATAAAGTTTATGATTTGTCAAAATTTTAAGTGTAGATTGGCGCCACTTAAAAACCGTCAAATCTGTAGCTGCGGTGGCGTTAATACGTAAGTACCCATTTATGATTATGCTACCTACAATCTTTTTCATATAAAAGAAGTTAGTTTTTAAAAAATAAATTTCCGCTTTCCTTTCAAAATTTTCAATCGTTTCTATTAATAAATCTCTTATTTTGTATACATATTTTTAAAAATATCATACCAGAAACATTAACATTTTCGTACATTATCTAGAATCCTGTACCCTTGTGCCAAATGCATCGCCAGGATATCAAATCGCCAAGTAAACATAATGAATGCCGCAATTAGTTTTTGCGATAAAATGATATTAAGCCAAAATCCATCACTAGGATGCCAAGTCGCCAAGTAAACTAACAAAATGGCTGCCGAAGTTCGGTATCGTTGTAAAAAACCATTTCGCCAAAATTTATCACTAAAAATCGCTATTACGCGAATATTAGTAGCCACACAGCTATTACATCAACTTTGTTCCTTAAATTGCTTTATCGCTCTAACGGCAAATATTATCATCATGCTATCAAATTTTTTCCTGAAATACTTTTACTCCAAAATTTATCGTCTAATTTTTTTTTCTCTGAGCAAAAATTTATTTTTAAGATGCTTTTACCCCAAAATTATTACTTTATCACCAAATCTTATCAATTTCTAAAATGATTTATCGCCAAATGTTATCTCTTGAATGCCAAATCTTAGTACTACTAATACCCAAACATTTATTCTTAAATTGCCTTTACGCCAAATTATATCGGTTTATCGCCAAAATTTTACTACTATTATGGCAAATTTTAGTGATTTGCTTTTATTCCAAATATTATCGTTTTAACGCCAAAATATGTCACTATTTTATCAGAATTTTATTCTTAAATTGTTTTTAAGCCACATTTTATCGCTTTAACGCCAAATTATTATGTTGGAATTTTGATTTGCTAACTATCAATAATATTTCATTTTAACAATGATAATAATCACTATTACGATAAAATTATGGCAGACTTATTCGCTAATAAGTCAATTTTTTCCTATTATGTCAAAAATATTTCAAGTTGTTTACGACGCAGAATTCGAATGATAAAATAATGTTAATAAAAAAGAAAAAAGAACTTACATTTTATTCTGATATATCCTTTGTTGGAGGCGAAAATAGTTTTATTATTGCATCACTAAAACCTGTTCTTGCATAGTTATATCAAATGAATGAAAAAAAAAAAAAAAAAAAAAAAAAAAAAAAGAACAGCATCACAAAACTACAAAGAATTTAATGAAAATCCAGCGTCATCTTACTTCCGTGAAATAACGTTCTAGAATTAAAAAGTCACATTTTTCAGCGCGAATTCAAATAACGGTTGCCACAAAACCCTTAACTATGCCAACAACATTAAAAAGAAACATCACAAGACCGCAGAAAAATTTAATGCATTCGATTGGCTTCTTCAACGTGAACAATCGTTTTAAACATAAAAAGTAACATTTTTCGCTCAAATTCAAATAACGGTTGTCAAAAACCTTACCTATTGTCAAAAGCATTAAAAGAAAATAAATATTTGATAATCAAATATAAGTTGCTAATTACGTAAAAAATCGTTTTCGTTGTTCTTTTCGTATATTCATGAGTGGCAACAACATAAAAATTGTTTATATTCTGTATTTATTCTCATAACATATGTCGGCTATTATCTCGGAATAATCAATAGTTTACGGGAATAATTATTTAAAAAAATATTTATTTCTGTTCTTATTTACTATAAATAAAAATTCATCACATAATTATCAACGTAGCAATAAAATAGTCATTATATTGTTCAGAAAAGAAGTTACGAATGCCTCTAATTACAGTATTGTAACCCTAAAGAAATTGGTGAAATATTCTGGGGTGCAAGTTTGGCGAATTCCTCAGGGTACAGTATTCTAGATTTCAACCAAGTTTTCTACTTTTATACATATTTTTGATGATAATTAAATAACTTAAGTTAATCTGTGACAAACAATATTAATCTAATAGTATAATTTTATACTATATAGTATATGATTCAGATTGTTTACATGATACAATGTATCATGAGAGATTGTATACATGATTCAATGTATACATTGGAAGGAAGAATTAATTAACTATTTGACATTACAACTAAATATTAAATAGTCGACCTTAGTTAAACCACCATTTTATATAAAACTCTTGCTAAATTCAAATAAAATGGTTAAACTACCTCATTTATCTTCAAAAGTATTCTCGTATTTCATTCTTGTCGATAAAAATTAATCTTTGTAATCACTAATTTTCAAACATTTTTCATATAAAAACTAGGGAAAAAACTGTTTTACAGAAAAGTGATGCAAATTATCCCAAATTTAATTCTGACGACAGAAATCGCTTGGTTCATAGTTATATGCAAACTATAAACACAATATTTATCGAAATTTGCTGTTATAAACTAACGAAATGGATTTTTTATGGTTTTTCTTGTGACAGTATTTTCCTTCCTATTTCTTCAGTATGTTATTGCATTGTATATCTTGCTCGATGATACATTTTCTAATTAACGTAAGCTACTGCAGAAACTATTGAAAGCAACTATACTTTTAAATCTTCTACTAGCTTAAATTGTTATTGGTTTCACCATGCAGAGGAGAATCTATGTAGGATCTAGAGGATGAAAATTTGAGACATCACTTTTAGGGCTCAGCATCTAGTCTGAGAATATACTAGCTTTGTACAGGGATATGTTGGATACTGAGGTACATTGAAATAGTTTATTTTTCAAAAGAGTGTTTTATGTGCTGTTACTATAATTTGAAATTAGTAAATGGATACTAATAGAGGAAGGTAATGAGGTTATAATTGTTTGCCTTGTTGGAGAAAAATACAGACATATATTTGTGTTATGAAATTTCTTTGTGTATGTATAAACATTTGAATGACATTTAATTAGTACTAAATTTGATAATAATGCTTATAAACAATTTAAAATTGAATTATAAAATTCTATTATTACAAAAAAATTATCATTGCACATCAAAATGCAAAATGAAAAAAACTGAAATCTACTCGGCAAATTTCAACTTATCATGTGTGAACATTGAGAGAACGTATAAATAAACTCAGGAATGCTTAAATGCAAGAGATATATGAAGCAATTGATTGGAATACTACAAGAATGTTATATTCATGTGGCTATTGAATTTGGCCAATGTTGAAAAGATCAAGAATTTCATGAAGAATGAATTATTCAAGAATCTCTGAAAGGATATACGAAAGTAAGGTAAATTTAGTCGTAAATGAAGAATGAAGTATTCCAAATTCTACAAGAAACGTTATAACATTTAATAGCCAAAATAATATACAAAATAACATAAATATACACGTAAATGAATGAAATTTTCCAAATTCTACAAGAAAAGTTATCACATTCAATAGCCAAAAGAATGTATCAAAGGTTAAAAATTTTAGTCTTAAATGAAGAATTCTCAATTCTACAAGAATCCCTATCACATTAAATACCCAAAGCAATATATCAAAGTTTGAAAATGCTAAGCATAAATGAAGAATGATGTATTCCAAATGCAATAAGAAGCACTATACAGCTCAATAGGCATGGGAAAATGCCAAAAGTGATGAATATGAAGATTCAAAAAAGAAGGAATTGATCAAGCCACTAAGAGTACTTATAGCCATTGGATATACAAATGTATAAAATCTCAACCCAAAACTTGAAAAGTGCTTCAAATCCATACTACAAAACACTTCAAGCAAAAGCCAAATTCTCCAGAAAATTTTTGAAGATAACATTATTCATGAATCATTTCAAGAGTTAAGGCTCCCAAAGTACCATTTTCCGCCAAAATTTGCAATGGAGTTTTATTTGCTTGACCCTCACTTTCGGATAACTTCACGGACCCCTAACCAGAACATCATGTTTACACATGATAAAAAAGAAATTTAAAATATGCAATTGAATTACCATATTATTAAGTAGACTAAATTATTAATCATATGTACATATTTTATAATAAATTAAGTATCTTGCCAATGAAGGATTATCTTTATATTATGGACATATTTAAAAAAATTGTCAATTTCAATGATTATTCTTAAGTTGAATGATTCTATTGATTTAAAATTCCTATCAAGAGAAAGATAAATATCAAAGTGACTCCTAGATAAATTACTTTACAAATTAAAAATAGAGGTATTAAAATGATTTTAATATCAAGGGGAGATTTTGATATCAAATAATATTTTAATATCTCTATAATAAGAGAGATAAGTATTATAATAATAGTTAATGATAAAGTAAAACTAAATATTTTCAGTGATATTTATCTTGTTTTGAGTCATTTATGGAAGGCTACATTTCAATTTATCAAAATTTTTAGCGTAAAATGTTGATTTTAAGTAGATAATTGCAATGATTTTTTTCTGGAAAATAATATATATAAGCAAGAAAACGTAAATTGTGAGTCTGTAACTTTTTTCTTATTTGAGATATTATGTAGTGTCTGAAATAGTATACAAATGCATTGATTCTCAAAGTAGATGCTGTTTTAATACAATGTAACAAATGAGCCGTAATATAAATTTTCCAATTTTTAAAAAAAAGAATTGAAATATTTCAATGAATTTAAAGAACAAATTATTTATGTACATTATATAAGCATACAATATTATATTAGAATGAAATAAATTATTATTATGAGAAGTTTTTTCTTAAAAGTATAATATTATAAAATTCATTTTCCTCTTTCAGTTTTCACAAATTTTTAATAAAGTTCTCCAATGAAAATTTTTCATAAATATTCACTCAAAAAATTTTAAAGTTAGGAACAAAAATTAATAAATGACTCGCAGTAATTATTCTGTAACGAAAACATTAAGAAATTGAATTTGCTATATATGTTTTTGAAATACAATGGGAAGTGGAATGGAAAAGAAAAATGATCGCTTGACTAGCTCTCTGACTCCCGTTGCCCCAGGTTTCGAGTTCGAGTACCGGCGGCGCCATGGATTTTGTAGTGGTTCGGAATTAACTTTAAACAGTAGGTCCCGGTCTACTATGGCTGTAGGGAATAAGGCTGACAGCCCTAAACCGTAAAAAAAAAACATCTGTCTCGAAATCTGCTCGTAGGCAGACGGCCTTGGCTTACTATGGGGCTATTGCTCCAATGATGACGATGATAATGATAAACTATTAATTTAATTTCTTGTGATCAACTAAGTTATAGAAAATATTGCAAATTTAATTATTTTAAGTTTTTTTTAATCAATTTGAGTTTGACTCTGAGATAGTTCATCATGCCTATTCTGCACTTCAAGCCCTTATCTCACATGCTAATTTTATTACTTTCAGCATAAAGCAAACCGATCTTGTCATTCCTACAGTAAGTTTACGTTGCATATGGAGAAAAGTTTTGTGATCACAAACTATTCTAGTTTCATTGGTTCACAATAAATAACCGATAGAATCATTCCTGCAATTGAGCTCGGAAGAAAAAATGTTGGATGTGCGCACATGATATACCTATTATTTGAGTGGAAACGGCGATTTGCGTCATTAAAAATCTGATATATGAAATTTATGCAGTTGTTTTAAATGACAAGAATTCGCAACTTAAAATAGTGATGTTTTGGATGAAAGGAAAAGTAGGGCTCATTTGTTTCATTGTTGGGGGTTGTTAAGGTTGTTAGTGATGCCATCTAAACGATGAGCGTCGGTGGCGTTTAGACATACTTACAGGCTGCCACCACCAGGCACAACGTCCTGTCTATCTTTTCGTTTCGGGTTGTTGAACGAACCCGTTGGAAAGCTAGAAAGAAAGAAACACTCAACAAGAAGAAGATGCTGAAGACACGAGACAGGAAAGCAGTACAGAGCAGTGGGAAAAATCATATAGAAAAAAAAAAAATTCTCTAGCTACGGAGTATGAAATAAAACAGAAACAGCACTGGTGGAGATAGAAGCTCATGAAATTCACTCTTAGTTTGAAGTAGCATAGACTTAAACATTAATTAATTTAATTATGTTTATAACACATACAACCTTCAGCAGTTGTAAGGTCATGGTTTTTAGGTTATCTTTCCACAACGATTATAACAATATATACAATATTACAAACTAACACTTAAAATGTAAAAAAAAAAAAAGAAAAGTATTTTTGAGCAAAATATTCATCACTATAAGTTATAAAAGATGCATCAGGTTATACTTCCTTTCGATAATTGTATAAAATTATGATATATCATTTGATTTCTGTTTATATTACTGGTATAAATAGAATGACAACGAAAACAATAAACTGTAACTGTCATTGGTATTAAAATATTAACTTCTTTTATTGATGATACTTCAAAGCAAATTTTACTTATCGCAGGTGCCTTTAAACTGAAATATTACATAAATATTGTTAAATTGTTGTTACGTAGAAATCAATTCTAAATAAAAATGTTTTAAAAAAATTATAATTCCATATCCATTTAAAAAAAATTCATAACTAATTTCAAGGAACAGAAAAGTTCTGGAAACTATAATGCTGTATGCTTAACTTGTTAAATTTTTATAAATATTAGGTTTAAAAATCAAGATAAATCTGCAATTACTTAAACAATAAAAAAATAAATGTTTTATATATAAAAAAAAATGTGAATTTTTCTAGATTTCGAACTATAGATTATGGTACAATCGAAATTATTTATAGGGATAGTACTTTTAGAAAGCTACACAAAGAATGTTTGTCTTGTAAAAAAAACTATAACATAATTTAAAAAAGAACTATATTCGAGATTAACATTAAATATACTGCAATTAAAATTCCGAAAATAATTCCTTTCTGGTAAAAACGCAAATGTTATTGAAATGGACATTACCACCTATTTGAATCAAGTTACTAATTTAAAATGTTTTATTTACATGTTAGTTTTAACGTTGTGTAAAAGATAACATTGGTTTGTTAAGTGTTCTACACTCATTAAAACTACTGATCCAGAACCTATTAAAATCTATGACCGGCTTAGTAGTTCGAGATGACATGCGATTACATGTTAGTTTTATCGTTGTGTAAAGATAACATTGGTTTGTAAAGTCATTAAAACGATTGATCCAGATCCTATTGAAATCTATGGCAGTGGTCCATGAGATGACTTACGATGGCGGCGAGGGCAGCACCACTTGGTGAATCTTCCAGGTGGCGACCGACATGGAGTTTGGGTCGGCGGCGTAGCACCTCCAAAGGCACTGGATGAGTGTGGCTGCCGGGACTCTCCTCCTGATCATATGTTTCTGGCGTTGCTGTTGCTGGACCTTCAACGCGAATCCAGAACCCAAGATACCCTGCAAAGAATCCACTCATTAGTTAGATTGCCAATCTGGTGTTAATATGGTTATTGGGCAATCTAGTTAGATTGCTCAATAACCACATTTTCCAACTTATAATTGAGGATATTTGGTGATGTTCCGTGTCATCATCATCATCATAACTGGTTACAAAGACCGTTGCGGGCCTTGGCATTCTTTAAAAGATCCAGCTAAGCTTTTCCCTTCTTGGCCGTGGACCTCCAGTTTTTGATCTTAATAACATTGAAATCAGAGTCTAAACAGTCTACCCATCTCTTTGCCATGTCCAAGGTCCAAAAATATATTTCTATACAAGCATAGCATAAGCAAACAAAAATAAGAGAATTTTTTGATTTACCAGTTCAGTTCCACTATCTAAAAATGTACATCGCAATTTTTTTTATATATAAAAAAATTATGACCTATGTTTAATATGATGGAAACCAAGACAAAGATATGCATTTAAGAGCAGTAGTGAAAATCAAATTACATTTTTCTAACGATTTGTAATCTTTAAGGCAGACGAAAATCTTGATCAATATCATAATTAATTATTAATTTGGCCTTCTGTAAAACGTTTTTAAATTCTTTTCATTAGATTTCCCAATAACATATCATCACATTTTCCCGCTTATAATTTCAGGATGTTTTGCATCTGTTCTTTGATGCACTGCCTATCAATTCAAATTATATTTTTATACAACAAGCATGGCATAAGCAAACTAAAATAAACCCTTAAGAGCGTTTTTAGTTTAACAGGCCAGTTTTCACTATCTTAAACGTATATCGTAATTTTTTGATATATAAAAAATACGATATATGTTTAATATGATGCAAACTGGGACAAAGATATTCATTTAAGAACTCTGGTAAAAACCAAAGAAATTGCATTTTTACAACAATTTGTAACCTTAAATTTGCTAGGGAAATTAAAATCTTGATCAATATCATACTTAATTATCACTCTGGTCTTCTGTAAAACGTTTTTAATTCTTTTCCACCACTAGCACACTCCGATGTGTGATGCGAGCAATATTTTGTCAAATTTTATAAAAGTTCGACTTCCTTTCGTCATCCTTTATGTTATGTTTCTTTTTGTTAAGAAGAATATTTTTTTCTTCCGCAGAGAAAAAAAATATAGAGATAACCTCAGAGCTTTATCAATGTTTGGTGGCGAAAACATTTTTAGATTGCGATTTTATAGAATTGATTTTTTTCTGAAGCATTCGAGAAAAAGATTTCCACATATTATACACAGCATTCTATCATTTTGCAGTAAGTAGTAAAGTAGTAAAGTATAAGCTAAAGTATTATTAAAGCTTGCTGTTTTCCACACTTGATTATAGGCTGAATATTAGAGTATCTGTTTTATGAATAAAAATAGGGTATTTGAAAAAACAACTGGTCCATCAATTAGCCATTGATTACCATGAAAACAAATTAATTTAATACGATGTTGCTTCTGAGACGTTGATTGATTAAGATGTTGATTTTGAATGCAGGGCACTTTTAACTGAAATCATTCTTCATAAGAGCTGGGGATATGTATGATTCAGCATTACTCAACGTGCACCAAAGGGGGGCCTTGTATATTTCGCCTACATTGTGCAATCACAATTATGAATGAACACTAGGAGATAGGATTGCACCCTATCACAAGATGTCCCTACTTTCGGAACTCAACGGACACTTGCTTATCTTGGCTATTCCCAATGTAGACAAGGAAGCTTTCAGTTCAACTTCACCTGTGGAGTTTTGAACCTGACTCTCCTAGATGGCAAATCCAGAACTTTATCCATAAGCTTGCTCCAGTTCTTTTAATGTAAGACTGTTTAAAGATATGAATATCTAAACAAGACAGCAAGAAAGTTAGTCCGTAACACAGAGGTCAACGTATTATACAGTTTGTCATATAATGTTGTCATTATATTAATATTATTTAAAAATCCTTTGATTTTGCTCATGACAAAAAGTTCTATGTCTAAAAGTTCAATTTTTAGAGCTTGTTGAGATAAATTATGTGATTAAAATATAGATTATTTTAAACTTGTTATTTCATATTGAATCATCATCATCATGATGATGATTCAATATGAAATAACATTGATGCTACAGCCCCATGGTGGGCCAAGGCTGCTTGCTCGCTGGCAGATTTCTAGAGGGTAGATGTTTTCTTTTTTACGAGGTAGGGTTGTCAGCCCTTTTTACAGTCAAATGAGATTGGGGGTTAAAGGGGATTCCGAACCACTAATAACATCCAGCTGCCGGGACTCGAACCAGAAATCTGTGTCCACGAGCGTCAAAGTTAGGCCATCAGGCCCATCATACTGAAGAAGGTTTAATTAATGGATAATTGAATAATAGTAATAATTATTTATACCTGTTAATTTTAACTCTATTCACATACCAAAGTGAGAGCTGATATTGAATGATTGATAAGAATATGTTTTTATTTTTCTTATTTCAAAATTTTAACACGAAATAATCAATTTTTAAGTTAGAAAATAAATATCTGCAGACCTTCAATTTCTTAATATTAATTATATTATCTTATTCATTAAATTCTAAAAAATAAACAGATTCATATGAGATTATATTATTTTATTTCACCTGTGTTGAATAAAATTTTAAAAGTTAGAAGGTGAAACTAATTCATTCTGACTTATGCAATGTAAATAAAATGAAATAGCTATTGAATACCTCATTATATCATTGAATTGAAACTGGATAAGCTATATCAAGTTTAGTTAACGTAAATTAGAGATGTGACAGTTTATTTTGATAAAATATTTCAACATATTTAAAGTTCAGAGTTAAAGTAAATCTTGAAGTTTGTAATATCTGAAAAATAAACTGTCATCGTAAACAAGTAGGAAAATTCTTACGATTCTACTGAAGTTTGAGCAGATGTTCTACCTGGGCAACTAAAAATTAATTAATATTCTAAATATTGGAATAATTTCCCAAGGTAAGTAGATGAATTTGATTACGTACCGTGAAATATTTTCTTAAGTAAAATATTTCTATTAATCTGCTAACCTCTTCGAATTTAATCTCAATTTAAAATTAAGAGGATATATGCGCTGCAGAAATATTGCATGGATTTAGGAAATCAGAATTAATTTCACTGGCAGTTTATACTGAAATCAAAATTAATGTAAACAGATGGATTTTCATTAGACAATTTTCATATTTCGAGAAAAATTAATAAATGACAACATGAATTATAAGATAAAAAAAAATTATGTATATGTCATTTGGAGAATCAATAATCAACACAAGGGGCCTGATGGACGAATGGCTAGCCCTCTGGCGCTCGGTACCATAGGTTAAGAATTTGAGTCCCGGCGGTGACATGAATGTTTGTAGTGGTTCGGAATCGCCTTTAAACCGTAGGTCCCGGTCTAACAGGATCGTAGTGCCTTGTGGGAGGCATTGTTACTCCGCGTCCGTAGCTTATCTTCAAGGTATCACGCACCTCATGGGTAATGCTAAGTGAGTAACGCCGGTGCTGCACTTACCTTAAGGCATAAAAGACAACTGTCTAAGTGTTTGCCAGCAGCATTAGAAAAAAAATTTACATAACGAAAAAAATCTTAACTTGTAATCATATACTCTATTAATAATAAAGATGCAACTTGAAGAAGAAGTGGCAAGAAAAAGATGCAAATCGCAGAGTAGTCGAAGTTCACGGAATTCGAAATACTCAGTGGTTTCTCTCATAGTGAGAATGATATAAGCAGCCAAACTCATCAATAGTCGATTCGTTCTATTGGAAAGCTGTTTATAGACGCCGAGTAAATGTGCCGTAGCAAAGATGCCAGCCCGGAGCTCACAGAGATTCTAGCAGACATACGAGTTCCAAAGGATCTAATCTGAACCAGAAGTACAAATTGACTCGTCCATCGTATCACAGTAAACAGCCACTTACATGTGTCCACACGATTTACCAGATGTGGTGAAGATAGTTTGAAGAAGAAAAGGCATAATTTTCAGAAAAGAGGGAAATACTTTACACGATGCCTATAGTGAGGCTTAATCAGCCCTAGTCCGACGCATGCTACAGCATCCTAAGACCATGAACCTACAGCATGGATGCCTTCATTTGCAATGATTGAGTTAGACTTAAGAGAACAGAATGGAATGAACATGTTCGCCAATGAGTCACTCTTATGTTTCAGCACTGAAAGTTACCTTTTCGGGTGTCGTTCTGGCGTGATAAACGGGTTCGATTTACCTGCAATTTGGTGCGCCACCCACGTGTCAAACGGTATCATGGTTTGGGGCACCAATGCCTACAATAACAAATCATCACTGCCCATTGGTGATACTACAGGAAGAACTGTCACTCTTTCATTGTCATGTGTCAAACGGCATCATGGTTTGGGGCACCAATGCCTACAATAACAAGTCATCACTGCGAGTGGTGATACTATGGCTGTCGAACGGCATGAAGAACTGCAGTGTGGAAACTACTCTTTCTACAGAGTTCCCAATACCATATAGCATCAGGATAATGTCCCAGCATGCATTAGGATGCAAATTTCTAAATGCTTTTCTGATGCCGGTGTAATCCGATTTCTTACCCGTTGAGCTCTTCTGGGACATTGCTAGCTGTCGCTTGTGTACTAACTGTTGTGTTAGGACGAGGAATTGATAATAACGAATCTCAGGCCACAATCTACACATTTATGGACTTTGTACATCGATGCGTCGCTGGGAGTCAGTGTCTGGAATGCCTCTATCTCCGATGGTCCTTGAAGCTTACTAATCTTCCAGTGTTGTCAGTCTATTGCTATATCATGTTGCAATAAACATCACTTACAGTTCAATCTTTCTTTCTCTGTCTTCATACTGTGGCATTTTTATTATCATGCAGTGTATATTTAATCAGTTATGTAAATGCGAATCGAATAATTTATTTTAAATGTTATCGAATTCTGAGACTATACGTTAATTAACTATTAGTACCACATAAACAGGATCGATTCATGCATTAGAAACAAGTGAAAACTTTTTTTAAAATTTTCACAACAAGTGTGGTTATGCAAACTTAACCTATAAAGCTGTGTCCAAATTAATCTGCACTGTATTAAAAGTCAGACGCACAAAACGCAGTTATGTTCAAATGTGAAATGGGCTCGAGACACATACATGTTCCCTTGCATTTCATAAAACGGTTTAACTTGACGGGTAACAGAAATATACGAATACAGATTCTTTCACACTCAAATCTAGGCTCAGAGTGGTTTACATCTTAAACGTGGGTAAAAAGCAATCTAAATACAAATAAAATTATGCTTTGCATTTATTTGAAATGAAGCATAGCAAGATGATGAAAATACAGATATTTTATGCAATTAAAAAATTACTTCTGGTCTGTGTGACAAGAGACCGATTGACTCAGCAGAAAAAATTACTGGGTCCTTAAAAGCTGATAAAAAGTTTATAAACTGGAAGCTGTTTATAACCCAAAGTCCATTATCAAGAAGTAATGAAACGCAAAGAATTAATCAAAGACATTGGATTTATAAATTGCCAGGATTATATACAGAAAAAAAAAACCCTGATGTGCTGCAATCGGTATAAATTTTTAATGAAAATAAATGATAACAGTGTTGAAATAATTGGAGAAGATGTTGCTTACTGTTGAAGAAACCTCTAATTTCTGCCATAAGCGTTACTGCTTGTTTAGAGTGGCATTGAAAGAGGAGGGATAACAAGAGTTGGCAACATTTGATATGATCAGAGTAATTTTATTTTTTACTACCCCTGTTTTGTATCGAGGATATGCTTAAGGTTTGGTGAATTTTACTGAAATTATAAACCCACATTGCTTGTTTCCTAGTTCAAGGTATGAAATGAATATTATTAAACGAGATATGCTACTCTGTTTTTGAACTAATCTGTTGGTGTTTGTGTATGGTAGATATTTAGTAATTCAGTAGAACTTGATATTTGAATATAATGAAAGATGAAGTTCATCTAGTAGTTACATTTTTACTTTGAAGATAAGACGAAGACGATGATTGATTCATAGACAATATCCGTGAAGAAGATGATTCATTCATGGACTACAGCCATGAAGAGAATTCATTCATGAACTATAATGCAACCACATATTGTGTGGACAATATTCGAATATATGGCTTGCAGCACAAAAATGTGACTACTAACATCTTCCTTGGGCATCATACCTGATATTATACTACAGAGAGCTTTCGAGAATTTTTGAAAAAAAAAAAAAAGATTTGAGTTTACTTTCATCTGATATCAACTTTACAGAATCTTAAAATATATGTATCCAAAACTTTGTTTCCGTATTGGCGTATAACTGTTAGATGTGTGTTCATTCAATAAATACAATTTTCCATGAAAGGATACAATAAAATATTGATGTCAGATTTATATTTATAATAAAGGCACATATCATCCAATAAAAATATGTTTTAAAATTTTAATTAACAATAAAGAATGTAGCATAGTTGCCTAACGAAATTTTAAATACAAGAAAGTTAAATTTAGGCAGATCTTAACATAGAAAACATAACATAGACCTTAACATTGATAAACATAAAAAATTCAAGAATTTTGATATTGCTGCAAAGGTGAATACAGGTTTTTATTTGTAATGTAAGTAAGTGTGAAATGAGCTTACTGCTGGCAGAGCGAAGAAGGAGATCCCAAGAAGTGCGCAAAAGGCTGCAATCAGTTTTCCAGGCCACGTGATCGGGACAGTGTCACCGTAGCCCACAGTGCACAGGGTGATCTGAGAACACACAAAGAGTTATATTAATAAATAATTAAATGTGTTATAAACTGCTTAATTAATAATAATTATAAACTCATGTTTGTGAAAATTGCAACACCATGAAGGACTTACGCGAGTAAGCTGAAATTTTCGGAAATGTAAATTAGCGCATGATATGCAAAGGATTAGAATTTCAAATCCGTAGTGCACGCGTATGCTGAGCAGCGCCCTCTGAACGGTGATGGATCCGAATAAATAGACGGCTGTAGCGAGGCGTGTATGGTTATCGGTGTTATCTGCTAGTGGTAAACGTTAGCTCAATCGTTACTTATGCTTCTTCCACGAAAGAGAGCGAGACTTGAACAACTTACAGAGTTTGAACGGGGAGAATCATCGGCCTTCGTGAAGCTGGATTGTCTTACCGTGCAGTAGCCGCTCGTGTGCAGCGTAACAGCAGCACAGTGATGCGTCTTTGGAAGCAGTGGACGGACGAGTGTCGGACAACTCGGAAATCCGAGTTGTCCCCGAAATGTGACGTCAGCTCGCGATGATAGACACCTGGTCCGCATGGCGCTGACGGACCGTACAGCTTCCTCTAGACAATTGGCAGCACAGTGGTCAATAGCTACATTTGTTTCATTGTGTGCTTTATCAATTCGTAGACGTCTGCTGCAGCGTGGACTGCGCGCAAGGACTCCTTTATACAGGATCCCTCTCACGCTAAACCATCGTCGCCTGCGGCTACAATGGGCCGCTTAGCATAGAGACTGGCGTGCTGATTAGCAGCATGTCGTGTTTTCTGACGAATCCGCTTTAATTTGTGGTACCATGATGGCCGCATTCGTGTCAGACGCTATGCCGGTGAACGCCACCTTCCGGAGTGCATTATCGAACGCCACAGTGGACGAACACCCGGAGTTATGGTCTGGGGTGCAATAGCATATCACGGACGATCTCAATTGCTAAGAATTGTGGGCAATCTGAACAGCAACCGAAACATCAGTGAAGTTTTACAGCCCCAAGCTGTTCCCTTCCTTCAAAGCTTGCCAGGCGCTGTATTTCAACAGGACAATGCCCGCCCTCATATCGCTAAGACTGTTCAATCCTTCTTTGCAACGCGGCAGGAACAGCTTCTTCCTTGGCCTGCGTATTCCCCGGATATGTCGCCGATTGAACATGTGTGGGATTTAGTTGGTCGGCGTCTCGTCGTGATCCTCGTCCTGTTGCTTCTGCAGACGAACCTTAGGTGCGCATACAAACAATATGGAATGCTCTTCCTCAGGCAGACATTCAAAAAAATTTGTTTGACTCCATGCCACGTCGTGTACCAGCACTTATTGCGGCGCGTGGTGGCTACACAAAATATTGATTCCGATCTCTTGTTATTGTTTGTTTGCTTAGAACATTTAATCATTTATTTGTACCACTACCACTCAACTATGTATTAAATTTCATTCAATTATGACGATTCCTTCATGGTGTTGCAATTTTCACAAACATGAGTTTATATAAGATATTTTATATGATTAATAGTTAATTAATTATTGAAATTAAAATAAAAAATTGAAATTTAGATAAATTTGAGAAAAACATGGAGTGATCTGACAATTTAGTAAGCAAGGAGCTAAATTAATTATTAATTAAAAACTAATTAATAATTAATTATATATTAAATATGTTATATCCGTTAAACTGTTAATTAATAATTATATATATATTTTATATAATTTAATTAATTATTGTGATTAAATAAATTAAAAAATTGAAATTTAGTTCAATTGGAGAAGAAATTTGGGAGATCTTTTTTGTGGTTACAAAATAAAAAAAAAAAAAGGAGTTACATTTTCCAAAAATTTTAATTTATTTACCAGAAAAATATTGGCCAAATCTAAACTCATTGAATGTTCCCTATTAAATTTAATGAACAAACCTTTTAATCATTTAACAAATAAATGTTGGCCAAATCTAAATTCATTGAATGTTCTCTGTTAAATTTAATTAACAAAATTTTTTCATTCATAAAAAAAAAATAATATTTTAATATAATATTTAATAATATTTTTCATTCATCAAAATTTTCATTCAGATTCGCCAATATTTTTCTGTTAAATGAATGAAAAGTTTTGTTCATTAAATTTAACATTCAATGAGTTTTAACAGAAAATATTGGCCAAAACTAAACTCATTAAATGCTCTCTGCTAAACTTAATCAACAAAAACTTCATGCTTATAAAAATACACGGTGGAACAAATTCCGTCATCCAAATGAGACTTAATAAAGCTTCGACGCTGCTGCATGCAAAGTCGCGGAATTCCGCCCTTTCATTAGTTTGGCGAAGGAAGCTAAAGAGAAAAGTGTGAAGGAAACCTAAACTTACCACGCCCCACCATAGTGCGTCGGCGAAATTGCTGAAGTTCTTTGGATTGGCTTCCTTTTCGGCGAGAAATACCAAGAAGGAGGAGAAAATGAGGCCTAAGAAACCGATGTAGAGGGTCGTAAACAGCTCCTGCAAATCACAAACGGGCATAAATTGGGGTGGCGAAATCAAATTACACGCCGCATTGATACATCATCGCTGCTTTCTTTTGTGCTCTATGCAATCGCGGGATTGGCTTGATGTATTGCTGGTTTATTTGTATAACTATGATATCTATGGTTACAAACAATGAACAAAAATGTCATTTATTTATTCCATGCTAATTTTGTAAAGAATTTTTAAGTAGGTATGTACTACAAATGAGTTAAAATATTTAATTGTTAAAAGATCTATCAAATTGATTATACAGATATTTCAATAACCAAACTGAAGGAAAATAAAAATTATAAAATATAATAATGATGATAAATGATACATATTTAAAAACATTTAATATTGTGTCCAAAAATAAGGCCAATTACTTTTTTTTTTTTTTTTTTTTTCAAAAACTGTTTATTTATTCTTCCAAATTTATTTTATCATCTTCAAAGTAATCTCCTCCGGACACAATGCACTTATGCCAACTTTTTTCTAATCCTCATTGCATGCTAAAAAGTCATCGGCAGGGACGGCCTTCAAAGCGCGCCGCGATTCACGTTGAATCTCCTCAATCAACTCAAAACGGTGTCCCCGGAAGGGTCTTTTGAGTTTAAGGAATAGTCAGAAGTCTCACGGTGTGAATACGATAGTTGTGGAACAATATGGGTTTCAGTTTTTAACGCATTCAGTGTTTTCGGTACCAATCGAGATTTGACGTGTTTGAGGCCCAAAATGGAATTGACTGATTCTTTTGAAATTCCAACCTCATCAGCAAGGTCTCTAATTGCAAATCGATCGTTTGCAAGCACCAAATTTTCAATTTTTTTTGGACGTGAACTCGTCGGTTGAGGTTGATGGTCGAACAGAGGGCTGTTTGTCTTCAACGCGTTCTCTGCATTCTTTGAACTGTCTATACCACTTGTAAATGTTTCTTTCCGATATAGGAATGTTCACCGAATGCCTTCTGCAACATTCTATACGTTTCCGGAAACAAAATTGAATGCAAGTTCTTTGCTCAATTAATTCAGACATTTCAAAAATCGCCGAAATCAGTTTTAGCTTCTCACAAAGCCAGCGTAACTCAAACACTAATGAATATTTTGACGGTAAAATTTCCCATTGGTCTTATTTTTGGACACAGTAGTATCTATCCTTAAAAACACTGAACAAAAATGTCAAGTCCAAGCAATTTTTTTTTAATTCTTTGCAATATTGTAAAGAAGTAGATACTTTTAAGTAGGCATGAACCATAAGTTAAAATATTTAATTGTTAAAACATCAATCAAATTGATTATACACATATTTCTATAACCAAACTGAAGAAAATAAAATTTATGAAATAAATATAATAATAACTGATACATGTTTAAAAACATTTAAATTTAATTGTCAAATTGACAAACATGGTGAAACATCAAGCAAATTATATAATATTAACAAATGACCAGAGTTACAGAAAATAAAATATTTGTACAGACTTTTAAGTATGTATGAAACACAAATGTGCTAAAATATTTAATTGTTAAAACAACAATCAAATTGATTATACAAATATTTCAATAACCAAATTGAAGAAAATAAAAATGATATTCATAAAATATGATAATGCTAACTTATACATGTTTAAAAACATTTAAATTTAATTGTCAAATTGATAAATTTGGTTAAAATATCTGTGTAGAAATAAAGGGTTTATATTTTAAATAACTTAATTACTATTAAATGGTCTTAATAAAACCACCATTAAATTTTCCCCAAATTTTTTTTTACCTAAAATCTGTCAGCGTTTATTTTAAGTAGTATTAGCTTAGAAAATAAATTAAAAAATAATCCTCTAAATTTGCTACCTTATTTTTCCCCCAATAAATTAACTAATGGCAACACTCATTTTTTAAAGCTGCTGAGTGGCGTAAAGATATGACAGCAATAAAGACAAGTTTATTCATTTAATTAACTAAAACTTTTCCTATTTTTTGAAATAAATAATTAATTCAGAGAAAAGAAACTAAACCTTTTAGGATTATATAATAAAAAATTGTTTTAAAAGATGATTTATATGCTGATGATACTTTTTTATACATAATCCAAACACAAAAATTATTTAAATGCACAGATTTCTTCAAATTATATTATTTACTGTGGCTAAGTTATCAAATAAAAATATCAAATTCAGATCAAATTCAATAATAAGGAATAATTATAAATTTTAATACAAGAGGAAATCCTTATATTAAAGATATTTTATAATCTATTCATATGAAACATTTTCATGATTCACATGAAAAAAAGTAATTTTATATATGTTTATCTAACATAGTTTCTATAACATGTGTTTCTAGGATAGTTATATTTATTTGCGGATTTGACAAATTTGGTCCAACATCAAACGAATTATGTAACACTAACATATGACCAGCGTTGCCAGTTACAGAAAATAAAACATCCTTAGCTTTGGAAATTTATTAAGAAAAAGCAAAAATAAAGATTTTTGATAATTAATTAACTATAAATTGCCTTAATAAAACAACCATTAAATTTTTCCCCATTTTTTTTTTACTTTAATTCTGTTAGCGTTTATTTTTAATGGTTTGTTTGTTCTAATGCATCTGGCAAACAGACACTTGTCTTTGATGCCTTAAGGCAAGCGCTGCACAGACGTTACTCACTCATTACCCGGGGGCGCGTGTCACTTGAAGATAAGCCACGGACGCGGAGTAACAATGTCCCCGCAACGCTCTACGATCCTGTTAGACCGGTACCTACGGTTTAAAGTGGATTCCGAACCACTACAAACAACCATGGCACCGCCGGAACTCGAACCCGAAACCTGTGGTACCGAGCGCCAGAGCGCTAGCCACTCACTGGCCATTCAGGCCCTATTTTTAATGGTGTTTGGTTTAAAAAATAAATTAAAACATAATACTGTAAATTTGCTACCTTATTTTTTTCCCCCAATAAATTAACTGATGTCACCAGCCATTTTTTAAAGCTGCTGAGTGGCGTAAAGATATGGCAGCAATAAAGACAAATTTATTCATTTAATTAACTAAAACTTTTCATATTTTTTGGAACTAAATAATAAATTCATATGGAACCAAACTATTTCGGATTATATAATAAGTAATTGTATAAAAAGGATAATTAATATGCTGATGATACTTTTTGTACACAGTCCAATCACAAAAATCATTTAAATGTACCGATTTCTTCAAGTAACAATATCATTTACTGAGTTATTAAATAAAATATCAAATTAAATAATAAAGAATAATTAAAATTTTAATATAAGATGAATTCAATTCCTTCTAGTAACTCACACTCTCCCTATATATATCTTGTTCAAATTTTCAATCGTTCATAAAATACTTTTTTATTCATCCACTCAAGTTCAAATACATTTTTTGGAACTTGTAGTGGATGACACTGGATGTTAATACAGTTTTTTTTCAAATATTAATTCATTAATTAAATTTAATTCATTAATTATATTTTTTTAGATTTAAGTTGCATGTATTTACCAATAGATGGCGCCAGAGGTAAGAAGAAAATGTAAACTTTATTTCTAAAGGACTTTCTGTAATATAGTGAAAAAAAAAAAGTAGGAATTGACTTTAATTTTTTTTTTTATATTACTTGTTTTATAGATAATTGATATGCTGCTGATATTTTTTTACACAATCCAATCATAAAAATTATTTAAATATATCAATTTCTTCAAGTAACTATATTATTTACTATTGATTGAGTTATTAAATTAAAAATATCGAATTCAATAATAAGTAATAACTAAAAATTTAATATAAGATGAAATTCTTATTTTGAAAGTATATATAATCTGATTAAATCATCTCCATAAGAAACCTTTTCATGATTCATATGAAAAAAAAAAAAAAAAAGTAGTTTTATACGTGCATCTTCAGTTTCTGTAACATAATTTATATAATTTCCTTTGAATTTTCTGCAATTGCTTTTCATTTGAAATGAAAGATAAATTTAATCTTAAAATGAAAGCAACTTGAGATGTATATGTGCCGGAGGAATTTAAACAAGTTAATTTAATAATTTAGAAAAACTAAATATAAATAAAATATCCTTCATTCACGTAAAATATTGCTTATTTTTCAACTGGAAATCTTATTACTGCAATTTAATAATAAATTTTAAATAATCAAACAAAAATTAATAACATATGATTATGCATGTTTGAAAATTAATAAAAAATATTTAAATTAATTTAAAGATTTTCATGTTATAAAAATTATAGGCACATCTGGTAAACAAGATGTAACAGACACAACTGGCTTTTAATTTCTATATAAGGATGAAAAAGGAAAAAATAAAAGCATATTATTATATTTTTTTTAATATTGTGTATAGCATTTATACATAAACTTTAAAGAAAAATTTGTGACATCCAATAAGCTTCAGTGGTTATTGTTTGATAGTCACTTGACAGCTCATAATGAGCAATTTCTTTCATATCTCACCTACATTCAAAGGAATCTTTTTTTGTATACATACCACTTCATGACAGGAGAAGACTTTGAGTTATGTCTAAGCCACTGTTCTTTGCGCTTAACATTATAGTAGGTATAGATAAATCAATGGAAAATGAAATAGATAATCATAGAAAAATCAATGGAAATTGAAATAAATATTGATAGATGAATTGGCGAAAACTGAAATAGATAATCATAGATGCCATTAGAATTTGACGTTTTCCGTATTTCGCCGAAATCGGACAAAACCATTTTTTAGCTTTGAACATGTCATGAACATGTCTTTTTTAGGAATGGATGTATGTGGCTTGTTATAGCTTCTTTAATTTCACTAAAAAAGTGTTGATTTAATAATAAATTTTAAAATTTTTTTTAAAATTAAAGATTCATAATGCAAAACGAATTAATTTCCCACTCTTAAAAGTCCCTTTTGATTTGCCAAAGATTTGACATTGTAATCAGAACAATGATTTCAAAACAAAGAAAAAAAATACAATGCAACCTATACGCAATTAGTATTCGATCCATTCTGTTGAAATTGTTATACCGAGAAACTTAAAAGGCTTATTAAGATTAGAGATTGTTAATGAGTCAAAAGTTTTTTTTTTTTGTATAATATCAAAAAATTTGAAAAATCTATGATGGAAAATGGATAATTAACATGAGACTAATAAATTGACGCAAATTCCACAATTAATAATTCATAACCTATTTTGTTATTAATTTAATGGAAAATAATACAAAAATATTTAAAATATTTCACCAAATGTAAAAAAAAAACAATTCAATCATTACATTTTTAATTAACATATTTTCCATATTTTTAATTAACATATTTTTCCCCCGATTACAAAACGCAATAGTTCTTGCACAATCTCACATCGAGGAAGATTTTTTTTAATAGTGAACTTTGCTTTTAAATAGAGTTTATTGAAAAATTTCTTTTTTATAAGTTTGGAAATATCACAGAAAGTATTCAAAACCAGATTATATATTACGCAATTCAAATGGGTATGAAGCAATAGGAATACCGATATAAGTGAACTGGATATATATCGGTATTCCTATTGCTTCATATCCATTTGAATGCATATACCCATTTGAATATATATACTCTTCTTTCTTCTGGCATATTTCGGAAACATGGTATTTTTTTCTTGATGCAGTTGGCAAATACTTAAACAGTTGTCTTTTTGTGCCATAAGCAAGGGCTGCACAGACGTTACTCACTTAGTACTACCCAGGGGATACGTGTATTTTGAAGATAAGCTACGCACGCGGAGTAACACTATTCCCGCAACGCTCTACAATCATGTTAGACTGGGTCCTATGGCTTAAAGTGGATTACGAACCACTACAAACATCCATGGCACCGCCAGGACTCGAACCCGAAACTTATGGTACCGAGTGAACCAGAGTTTCTACATGATATGCTTTCTTTTTTTTTTTCTTTGCTTGGGTAGGGTTGTCAGCCCTACATCCAACAGTCATATTGGTATACCATGACCTATGGTTTAATGTGGATTCTGAGTCACTACAAACATTCATGGCACAGCCAGGTCTCGAACCCAAAATATGTGGCCCCAAGCGCTTGTCACTCGACCATTAGACCCTACTTATCAATATCCATAAATTTATCCTGTAAGAAAATCTAAATGAGATAAAAAATGAATATTCCATATCTTACGAATTTCCTTTGTCTTTATTTAATTTAATGAGCCAAATGGCCGAGTGGCAAGCGCTTTGGAGCTCTGTTCCACAGGTATCGGGTTCATCCCGGTGGTGCCATGTATGTTTATAGTGACTCGGAATCCACTTTAAATCGTAAGTCCCGGTCTAATATGGCTGTAGAGAGTTGGACATAGTGCTGACAACCCTATCATGCAAAAAGAAAACATCTCCCTGTCTAGAAAACTGCCAACTGGAGCTGTTGCGCCCTTGATAATTATTATTATTATTTTATTTAATGGAAACTTTTCATTTGATTTAAAAATTGTCCAACTCTTGGTCTAGTAGATGCGCTTCAAGTAACATGGAAGTAACAAGGAGGGGTAACATAATGGAAGGCTTAGTTTCTAATAAGTTGACAACATCCATTATTATTCCTTTTTCAGAAGCAATTACAATTGTGATAAAATGCATCAACGTTTCTCTCAGAAAGCCAATATAACATGTCATGGCAGATTACCAGCTGGTTCAGTTCCCCATCTACTACACACAAATGCATGGCAATTTTTCCATAAAGTCTACCCAGAAGCTAATGTCTTCTTTTTATACCCCTTTGATGAATTATGGAATGCATAAGTGGAATATGACACCAAACGATGTACTAAAAAAAAATGTATAACAATTATGTGAAGTCTTCAAGTACTCTTGGACGGCCTAATGGATATTTGTAAGTGGTTCGGAATCCAAGTTAAATTGTAAGTACATCTAATTACCCTAAAGTGTCACAAAATGACCGTGGTGCTACAAACCAATAATTTAAGTACTCTTGAAAGTGTTATCCAGTATTATATTCTCAGTATCTTCATTATTCCTAGTACAAAAATCATTATTTTATTTAAATAATCCGATTAAATTTATAAATTCGATTACTTATCATTAGATCAAGTATCTAAAAATGATATATTGCTAACTTTGACAGATTTGAAAATTTTATTAAAAATATTTAAATCCAGTACTGTATCATCTGTCAGATGTAGATTTTTATTCTGAAAAGAATTTTTGAAGTTGCCGACCTTCTGACTAACATAACGAAATTTTAATATGGAGGCCAAGATGACGGAGCTTCTGTCACACTTCGAGATAAATCTCCACAACAGCATCTGCTTTCTGGAGAACCTAAAAATATTAAATCTGCTTTCAAGTGCTATCAAAACATGTTTTGAAATTCCTGCCATTTTCCGACGCAGATGTCAAAACTAATTCGGTCTCCCAATTCACTTATATCGGTATTCCTATTGCTTCATACTCATTGAATTGCGCAATATATAATCTGATGGTAAATGGTTTTTGAATACTTTCTGTGATATTCCTAAACTTATAAAAGCAGTTCTTTCAATAACGTCTCTACGAAATTCAAAAGTTCACTATTAAAAAAAAATCTTCCTCCATGTGGTATCGTGCGAGAATTATTACGTTTTGTAATCGGGAGAAAAATATGTTAAAATTGTTTTAATAATTAAAAATATGTAAAATTAGCAGTTATATTTTAGGAAAATATATTAAATTAGTTGTTATATTTGAGGAAAATATGTTAAATTGGTTGTTATATTTGAGGAAAATATGTTAAATTAGTTGTTATATTTAAGGAAAATATGTTAATTAAAAATGCAATGATTCAATTGGTTTCTACATTTAGTGAAATATTTTTTGTTCTAATGCTGCTCGCTGCTGTGGGAGATATCGATTGTCTTTCATGCCTTAAGGCAAGCGCTGTCACCGACTTACTCAGGAGATGCGTGTAGCTTGAAGATAAGCTACGGACACAGAATAAAAATATCTCCCCAACTCTCTACGATCCTATTAGACCGGGACCTACGTCTTAAAGGGGATTCCGAACAACTACAAACATCCATGCCACAGCCAGAACTCGAGCCCAAATTTGTGGTACCGTGCTCCAGACGCTAGCCACTCGGCCATCAGACCCTTCTCTCGAAAAGTGTTATCCAGTATTATATTTTCAGAATCTTCATTCCTTCCAGTACAAAATCATCATTTTATTTGTAGTAATCCTATTAAATTTATAAATTGGATTACTTATCATTAGATCAAGTATCTGAACATTTTCAGAAGTTTGATATATTGCCAACTTCGAAAGATTTGAAAATTTCATTAAAAATATTTAAATCCAGTACTGTAACATCCGCCAGATGTAGATTTTTATTCTGAAAAGAATTTTTGAAGTCCCTGACCTTCTGACTAGCATTACGAAATTTTAATATGGGGGCCAAGATGACGGAGTTTCTGTCACACTTCGTGATAAATCTCCACAACAACAACAACTGCTTTTGGCGAACCTAAAAATATTAAATCTGCTTTCAAGTTCTATCAAAACATGTTTTGAAATTCCTGCCATTTTCCGACGCAGATATCAAAAACTAATTCTTTCTCCCAATTATTATATTATATCGGTATTCCTGTTGCTTCATACTCATTTGAATTGCGCAATATATAATCTGATGGTAAATGGTTCTTGAATACTTTCTGTGATATTTCCCAACTTATAAAAAGAAATTTTTCAATAATCTCTATTTCAAAGCAAAGTTCACTATTAAAATATATATATATATATATATATATATATAAGCCGATTCAAAGAATAGTCTAATTCATAAAATATTAGTTTCTTAAATATATTAAAACTTTCTAACCATAATACTTTTAATATAATAAATAAATGATATTCATTTACTTCATTTAACTCTCATTAATTAAAAGAGGGATTAAAATTTTTAATACATGTTTAGAAGTTGCTTTCATAACGGAATGGTTTACATGACATTCATTTAACTTTCATTAATTATCGCTGAATGCTCAAATAAGTTCATTTCACAATCCATTTTTGGGTAATTGACGGCCAGAGAAATAATTGAAGCGCCTGGCTTTAATCTAATGGAATTCGGGTTCGAATCCCCCCAAATCGGAAAATCTCAAAAATATTTTTGTAGTGGCTCGTAGAATCCATATTACACCGTAGGTCCCGGTCTAATTGATCATAGAGCGTTGAGGGGGTAGTGTTACTCCGCGTACGTGGCTAATATCACAAGCCTACACGCAAGAAAATTTTTTTTGGGTGGTGCTGAGTGGGTAATATTAGTTGCAGCCCTGACAATCATAGCATAAAAGATAATAATTATCAATTGCCAAATGTATTGCATAATAAATGTAAAATAAATCATGTTCCGAAATATTCCAGCAGGCAGACGGCTTGCATAATACAAGGGGAATACCAATGAAGAACAATAAATATACAAAAAGACGAATAAAAGAATAGCCTAATTCATAAAATATTAGTATTTTAAATATATTAAAACTTTATAAATAAACCATACACTAATATAATAAATAAATGATATTCATTTGCTTCATTTAACTCTCATTAATTAAATCAGATTAAAATTTTCAATACATGTTTAGGGGGAAGTTCCTTTCATAACGAATGATTTACATGATACATGAAGGATTCTACGAAACTCGCAGCATTTAATGGTCAAATAATGTTCATTTCACAATCCATTTTTGGGTAATTAATTGAAATTCCGGAGAAATAATTGAGGCCAGAGAGATTTAATCTAATGGAATTCAGGAATCGGTAATCCCTCCAAATCAAAAGAAAATTTCAAAAATATTTTTGCAGAGATTTGCGTCGCAGAATATATTATGTGAAAGACTAAGTTTTTTCAACTGATTGAGATTTCTGAGTGGAAATATTTATTTCTTGTTCAGAAATGCATTAATAAATTACACAAGCCCAACAATTTAAAGAAAAATGTTTAGAAAATGAACCTTTAGGTTTTTTAATAATATTTTTTGCGAGTACTTTTCGGTTGACAATCATAAGAATTAAATGTTGTAAATAATTATGCAATTTCCTAAATGTGTTGATCATAAATGTAAAATAGCACTGCACACTATTTTTTAAAATGCTACGTAGGAAATTTAAAGCTATATTAAATACATTTTTTGAATTCAATTTTCAAAATAATGCAAAAACAAATTTATTGTTGATACTTTACAAATATATGCAATTAAATATGTTTTCGCGTGTTTATTGAAAATTACCACAGCAACCGACAGTATTTTTAATTTGAAAACTTTTGTCATAATAAAACCATATTAGACAACATGTCAAAATTTTGATCATAGTTAAACGTCAAATACCTAACTTTACTCTGTGTTTAAATACTCACTGACATCCAAGATTTTGCAATCTCAAGAAATGTTGAGAACTCTCACTTTAAAGGGGAAACAAATCGTTCTTCAGTGGATGTCTGGCCATTGTGGTCTTTGGGGGAATGAACAAGCGGACTTCCTTGCAAAAGGAGGTGCCGGCTTACTACAACATTTTAATACAGCCATTCCTTTTTGAGGATTAAAATGTTTTTTGTAACATTTATTTACATCTAATTTCTCGTGGGATCTTCAGACTAAAATTAGGAAGAGGGTAAGCTCTTCTTTTATTCCCGATAAACCAAGACGCAAAGCAGTGGCGGCCTTTCTCTTGTCTACGGGACACAATTAGTTGCAGCCCATATGCACCATATAGGAGATTCAACCGATCCTATTTGCCTACTTTGGGACTCTAGAGAAGTAATGAGCATGGACGCTCTGTTCCGTTTGGTTCTTCGTAGACCTGATATTGGGAAGCAAGATCATTCATTAGGCAATGACTCGTCTTATTTTTGTTCATAGTTCTTGATAGTTCTATTGTTGTTATTGTAATTGTTATGCAACTTTTTGCCTAGTCATTGGAAATAATAATAATAAAAAAAACTTTACTCCTTCAGCCTTTATCCAGGTCTATGTAGTCTCCTACCAGTTGAAAAAAATGAGGATAGTAACACACACACACACACACACAACACACACACACACACACACACACACACACACACACACACACACACACACACACACACACACACACACACACACACACACACACACACACACACACACACACACACACACACACACACACACACACACACACACACACACACACACACACACACACACACACACACACACACACACACACACACACATATATATATATATATAAATATATGATATATATAAACATATGATACGATACTACATATAAGAAAATTAGTATACAATATAAAAAAAAAATAAATAAACTGTAATATATGATGCAAAATAATATACAAATATTAAGATTGAGTCAGTCTATGGAGTTTAAAATACATTTAAAGTAAAGAAATGGGAGCCAAAATTTAGCCATTATTTCAAGGATGATGATTTCTTTCTTGAGATGGTTGATTTCTTCATTTTCTGTTTTGAAGATTTTTAATTATAATTTGTTATCTCACCCATGGATTGGAAAATTATACTTCTATGTAACTTAAACAACGTTATGTACAAGGGATTTTACTATAATATGCCATTTTTTTGTAAGAGTACTAATTTCATAATGAAAAAGTTCTCCATTTTTTCCACAGGAGCAGAAATCAACTTTTTGAAATATTGAATTGGTTAAGACAAGTGGGGAAAAGATCGGGACTACTTATAAACATTTCTCATCTTGAAAGACTACCTAATATTTCACAATGGTTAATATTATTGCTTTTACACTTACATTTCACTATTTGTGTATTATAGATCGAGCGTCTAATATTTCGAGTCCCTGCGATACCCTGGATGTTTGTTGCGGTTCTGAATCCCCCATTAAACATCCATTTAAACCTTAAGTTTCGGTCTGATATGACTGTTACTACACCACACCACATCACACCACCACATCACACCACATCACTGTGCCTTTTAGAGTTTGGGAATGACGTGGGGGAGAAAACGTCTGATTGGGCTCTGTGATGCTCTACGGTCAAAGGAGACCGGGATCTACGGTTTAAAATGGATTCCGAAACCGCTACAAATATCCATGACCCTGCCGGGTTTCGAACACTATATCTGTGGTACCGAGGGTCCAATATGACTGTTGAGCTTTGGGCGTAGGGCTGACAACCCTAACCCATAAAAAAAAAAAAACCCATCTTGAAATCTGCCGAATAGGCAGACAGTCATAACCCCACCATGGGGCTTTTGGGGCAATGAAGGAGAATAAGGCGTCTAATATTGTATCAAATGTGTGAAGTACGATATTTTGGGAAAAAAGCTTTACAGCTTTAAAGGAGAATATATATGCACAAGAAAAAGTGCAAAACTAATTGACTTACTTTTCAGTATAGAAAGGGTAAACAAATTAACCTTGTGTTTTCAATAATATATGCTATCCACTAAATATAAAATGCGATTGGAATATTGTAGTTAATGAGTTATACAAGATATATATTTGACGCTGGTGAATAATTTTTGTAAACAAGTACATTAAATTTTACACGAAATTGAAAAAGTTTGGAATTGTTAATTTTAAATGTAGACAAAATCACTAAATATATAATTTTAAGATTAGACAAGTTGTTGATTTTTGAAAAAATGTGAGATTTTTTTGTTAATGTCATTTTTCTTATTTAGGGAAATCAGGTATTAGTTATTTATAATTACATGTTTTTTATATTCTAATGAAATATTAGTCTAAAAATTCAAACTTTTTCATGAAAATTTAGGAGTGAACTCATTCTATAGATTTTTGAAAAAAATATTTTACAAATAATATTTAACAAATACTATACAAATATATATATATATATATTATATTTGTATATAGTATTTGTTAAATTTGTATATAGTGCGCCTACAATTATTATTATTTAAAATTTCAAAAAATTGAGAACTAACAGGGTCAGTTGTTGCATGATGGAATAGTACTTCATTTTCTAAACAGAAACAAAAATCACCTTCTACAAGATGAAATCTATTGAGGAAAGTTAGGAATAGAATATATGAAAATAACATTCCATTTTAAAAAGTATATACAGATTAACCGAGATTGCCGAGATTAACAATTGCTGATGAAAGCATCGAGATGATTTATTTCCCAAACTGTGCAAATGTATTTAAATTTCTCCTATTTAACGTCTTTTCTCACTGATTTTTTTTTTTTATAATTGCTTACTTTTTTTCTTTACAATGAAACTAAGTATCGATTTGGTTCAAAGAAGTAGGTAAATAAATTAAATTCTTTTCACACATTTAATTATCTCCGAGCTTCAATGAAATCCGGCCAGAACAGATGGTAGGGCAACAACAGATCTTGGGAGAAGTGAAGCAATCTGAAGCCCTCGAAGAGATTCGGACAAAAGGAAGGAGGAAATGGAACACATTAGGAAATTAAAGTTGGTGGCGAGCACTTTCCTTTCGACAGTATTGTGACACAAAAGTAATTATTCCATCACAGCTGCTGAAGCTTTGAATCTTTCACATAATAATGCGTGCTAAATATATTAACATTTTTTTTTTTTTTTTTACGACAACATATTGAAATAGTATTGCAAATTTTGGAAACTATGTTAAATCATTTGATAATTGTTCGGATTAAAATGACTACACGAATAATTTATTTTAACACTTGTATTGGTTAATTAATGAAATAAATTAAAAAAAAATATTTTTTTAATTGAGGATTTTCTTTTTAAAAAATTTTGGTTTAAGAAACCACCATATAGCTGACTGATTTAAAAGTTTGCAACACACGAAAGTCCTTTTTTTTTCTTATCCTACTTAGTTGACAGCAACATCTAGATCAAGTCCAAGAACCCGTATGTACTCATGGTTGAAGGGGAAGAAAGCAGCTTCTGTTGTGATGGTGCACCCGTAGGCAGAAGTCTGACTGGGCTCAGTGACGCTGAAAAAGTAGAGCAGTGCCTTCCGGGAGGACGTTTAAAGGCATCTACCCTACCTGCGTATCGTATGGGAGAAAACTCAAAACTTCCACCAGGTAGTCCGACTCACGAGGCTGGATACTGAACATCCCAAACGCCATCGAGTCCCCTAGTTTTTAAAACAGTGTCTACAACAAAGGCGCCAGCGGATTGAAGCATAATGACAAAAATTCATGTTTATTTAGAAACAAAACCAGGTAGAGCAGAAAGGTTAATTATTTATTTCCCTTAAATATGATGAGTCACAAAAATATCAGTTGCTAATTGTCAACAGTTGCTATTGTATATTATTAATATATTAGGATATAACAAACTAAACATAAAAACTTCTTACATTTGCCAAGTTTGTGAAATTTGTTTCACCAGCTGTGTGCGTTGTCACTGAGCCACGGGCCGGGCACCTAATTCCTTATCACAAATATTAATTAAAAAATTAAACATCTTAGTGATTAACTATCTAGATAAGTTGGGAATAGAACATATGAAAAGGATATTCCATTTAAAAAGTTATATACAGATTAACAGATTTTCGGGACAATTGCTGATGAAAGCATCGAGAAGATTTACTTCCCAAAATCTTTTACTGTGCAAATGTATTTAAATTTCTCCTATTTCACGTCTTTTTCTCACTGATTTTTTTTATAATTGCTTACTTTTTTCTTTACAATGAAACTAAGTATCGATTTGGTTCAAAAAAGATGCAGGTAAATAAATTAAATTCTTTTCACACATTTAATTATCTCCGAGCTTCAATGAAATCCTGCAAGAACAGATGGCAGAGCAACAACAGAAGATCTTTGGAGAAGTGAAGCAATCGGAATCCCTCCAAAAGATTCGGACAAAAGGAAGGAGGAAATGGAACACATTAGGAAATTAAAGTTGGCGTCGAGAACAGTTTCCTTTCAACATCATTGTGACACAAAAGTAATTATTCCATCACAGCTGCTGAAGGTTTGAATCTTTCATGTAATAATGTGTGCTAAATATAAGAATTTCAGTTGAAATTTTTTTTACGACATCATATTGTAAAAGTATTGCAAATTCTGGAAATTATGTTAAATCATTTAATAATTTATTTGGATTAAAATGACTACACGAATAATTTATTTTAACACTTGTATTAGTAAATTAATGAAATAAAAGGAAGAAATATTTATTGAATGGAAAGTTTTCTTTTTTGAAAAATTTTGAATCGAAAAATCATAATTTAGCTGACTGATAGAAAACTTTGAAACACACAAAATGTTTTTTTTTTTTCTTATCCGACTTGGTGGACAGCAACATACAGACTAGGCGTGGCTAACCCAAATGATCTTGTCTTTGATCACCACTTTGGAAATGCATCCTAATTCCGCGGGCTGCATATGAAATTATACATCTCAATATTAGATATAGACTCACTATAGACGTTTTTTGGAGTGAAAAATTGAAAATTGGAAAAATAATTAGTTATTATTGTGTTTACTATTACGTCACAGAGGTCAATAAAAATGCAACATAGAACCTGTTATATTATATTTTCCAAGATGCGCGCACATCATGAGTTCCCAGAATATAATTTAATTATTCTGCGGACACATAACTGTAAACTCATCAATAAAACAGGCAATATCCGTCTTCTATTCGCAATAATATTATTTTAAAATCAAAATTCATTTTCTCTCATAATTTAGACAGTTAATTTTTGAATATATGGATGCATACATGATAATTTTTTAATACACTGGTTTTCACTAATTTGGCTGTTATGAAAAATATATTTAGTAACAGTGTGATAAATCTCACGGGTTGCAAAAAAAAAAAAAAAAAAAAAATGCAAGGCGGGCCGTTGGTTGGCCACCCCTGTTGTAAAAGATTAAATCTATTGAGATTGAGTAGAGCATATGATAACGATATTCCTTTTAATAATTTGTATACAGATTAACCTACTTACGGGACAATTGCTGATGAAAGTACCGAGAAGATTTATTTCCCAAAATCTTTTACTGTGCAAATCTATTTAAATTTCTCCTATTTAATTCCGAACAGAGTCTTTTTCTCACTGATTTTTTTTTTTTTGTAATTGCTTACTTTTTCTTTACAATGAATCTAAGTATCGATTTGGTTCGAAGCAGGTAAATAAATTAAATTTTTTTACACCTTTAATTATCTCCGAGCTTCAATGAAATCCGGCAAGAACAGATGGTAGGGCAACAACAAGATCTCCGGAGAAGTGAAGCAATCTGAAGCCCCTCCAAAAGATTCGGACAAAAGGATGAAGGAAATGGAACACATTAGGAAATTAAAGTTGGTGGCGAGCACTTTCCTTTCGACATTATTGTGACACAAAAGTAATTATTCCATCACAGCTGCTGAAGGTTTCAATCTTTCATATAATAATGTGTGCTAAATATAAGTATCTTAGTTGAAAAATGTTTTTACGACAACTTATTGAAATAGCTATTGCAAATTTTAGACATTATGTTAACTCATTTGATGATTACTTTGGTTAAAAATGACTGCACGAGTAATTTATTTTGAGCACCTTTATTAGTAAATTTATTAAATAAATTAAAAAATAGTTATTGAATTGGAAGATTTATTTTTAAAAAAATTTTTTTAATCGAGAAACCATATAGCCGATTGATATATAGCCATATCTATTTTTTCTTGATAGCAACATCTAAACTTGACTGACAACATCATCATGACTTGGCAACAGCTTGATTTGATGACTGAACAGCATTTGACTTCGGCAACATCAGGACTTGGTTGACAGCAACATCTAAAACAAGCCTAAGAATCTGTGTGGTCTCATGGAAGGAGGGAATGGGGAAAGGGCAGCTTCTGTTGTGATGGATCAACCACAGGCAGAAGTCAGACTTGGCTCCGTGAAGCTGAAGAAGGATGGCAGTGCCTTCCGGATGGACTTTTAGGGGGAACTACCATATGTGTGTATCGTAGGGGAAAGAACCTCGTGAAATTCCACAGGTAGACCGAATAAAAACGCAAGATGCTGAACATCCCAAACGCCATCGAGTCTAATCGTTTTTGAAACAATGTCTCCAACAAAGCTGCCAGAGGGGTGAATCTCAGCCCTAATGTTCACCAGCGGCCATCGTTGTCAGTGAGCTACAAGTCTGGCACGAAATTCCTTATCACAAATGTTAATTAAAGAATTAAACATCTTCATGGTTACTTTTAAAAATTTATTTGTAATAAAAAATGTTTTTTTTTCTTCTGCAAATAATAAGTTTTAATATAAATTTAAAAAAATGTATATTATAAAATGAAGTCAAAATGTTTTTTTATTATCTACACTTGAAATGTGTCGATAAAATATTCCTATAAAAAAAAAAAAAATGAAAATATGTAAATCTGTAGTATGAGTTTTTACAGAATTTCTAAGAAATTATGAAATAAGTCTCCAAAGCTTTAAAAGATCGCTTAGGAACAAATAACTAAACTGAACTGAACTTTAATAAAATATAATCCTTTTCAAAATAACAAAATAATTAAACATTATAATTAAGATGACTGCAATAAGACAAGTTGAAGTTTATTAAAAAAAACATCACCAGGTCGAGTTGAAAAGATAATTATTTATTTCACTTAAATATGATGAGTTGCCAGTATTATTAATAGATATGAAGAACTAAACATAAGAACTTCTTACATTTGCCAAGTTTGTAAAATGAATACTAAAATACGTTGATTTTAAAACTCGATTGATTTTAACAATGATAATCTATTCATTCAATTGAAACCTCGCAGTTTGTAAAAAGAAAAAATGTAATGGGCAGTATTACGATTCTTATATGTAACATAATGCAACAAAATTGAAATTTTAATATTATTTAATTTAATTTTAATGAAATTTTAATTTTATTTTAAATTGAAATTTTAATAATAAGAGTTCAGAAAAAGATTTTAAAAAAATGATACATCCCAAATACACTCATCATTTAAAAATAAATTGTTTAATATTTATTCAATAACTTTGCAAACACTAACTATAAAGTTATATTATAATCTAATGTATAAACCACCAGAAAAGATATACACTATAAAGAAACTTTACAAGAGGTAATCAAAAATTTAAAAATACTTCTATCAGATGTTGTGAGTAAAGTTATTCCAAAACCACAAATAATTTTACTTTCAAGAAGTCTAAAATATACTGTTTTAAATAAAATTTAAAAGAAGTACTTTTTATTGAGATTTACACGAAATCCTCTTGTAATTAAAGATGCTATAGAACAAACATGTTAAAGATGTTCATAACAAACAAATCAATAACAAAATTTTAAAAAAAATGAAAAGAGTGACAATTCTTAACATATAAATACAAAAGAAGAGAGAGAAAAAGATTTCAGAAACAAGAAATGAACGTCAATATTTTTATTTGAATCTATTTATAACACTTTTCCTAGTGCTATGCATTACAATAAGTAAAAAAAATCTTTAATGATATGGAGTACATTATGTATTTAATTCACATCAAAGACACGTACATAAATAAAAGTGTATGAACGTAACCAGACATAATTATCTTAATTAGTTCCTTAACAATGACAGTTTAATACTCTCATTAGGAAAGAACGGTAACGAATGAACAATAAATTTGTCTTTTATTGGATTCAATTTTGAATAAGAATAACAGGCTATCGAATGTTTGTGTTCGTTAATAAATTTAAGTAAAAATTTTGTTTTACTTTTGTTTTTGCTTATTTTAATATTTTTTACTTTTAATTGATCTCTTTGGTTTTGATTTATTTCAATTTTCTTTTTTACTTTCAATTTATCTCTTTTGTTTTTATTTATTTTAACTTTTTTTTTTTACGTTCAATTCATTGCTTTTGTTTTTGTTTATTTAAATTTTTTTTACTTTCAATACATCTCTTGTTTTTTTCTTTATTTTTTTTTTTTTTTACGTTCAATTCATTGCTTTTGTTTTTGTTTATTTTAACAACTTCTTTTACTTTCAATACATCTCTTGTTTTTGTTTATTTAAATTTTTTTTTTAAGTTCAATTTATTGCTTGTGTTCTTGTTTATTTTAGCTTTTTTTAGTTTTAATTCATTTCTTCGTATTTCTTTATTTTAATTTTTTTTTTTTATTTTAATTTTTTACTTTCAATTCATCTCTTCGTGTTTCTTTATTTTAATTTTTTTTTTTTTTACTTTCAATTCATCTCTTTGTGTTTCTTTATTTTAATTTATTTTACTTTCAATTAATCTCTTCGTGTTTCTTTATTTAATTTTTAATCACCTGGGTTAAAATAAACAACAAGAAAAAGATAAACCGGAGAGGAAGTGTATTTCGCGCATCCCGCGCGTACCTAAGTATCGGGGTTTTCGGCTTAGAAATAGAATCCTTTCACGAATCTATAATTATATATCTTTAAATATGTAGCGTAATGTTTGTGCTTGTGTAAATAAAGCTGTGAGTTTTTCAACCTGCGGCTCAAGTATTTCAACCAAACACACCTGTTTGGATTGCCCAACGATCTCACTAAAATACTATTAAAAATAAATAAAATTAAACAGAAAAAATGAAATATAATTTCATTTTAAGAATTTGAAGAAAATTTTGAAATGCTTCAAACAAATGTGAGGCCATTTTAATCTATTTTTATAATTTTATAATAAATTCAATTAATACCATTAATTTCATGAATAAAAATATCAAAAATTGATATTTCTGTTTTCCATAAGCATTAAATAAGGCAGTATTACCAAAACAAAAAGGCAAGAATAAAGATAGTTTGGTTGACGAAATAGAAGATTCATTTTAAAAACATCGGTTCAGTTTAAGTTGTTTTCGTAATTGCAAGAAAATTTTTCTTGTTTAAAAGTTGCTTTTGAAAATAAATATCAATTAAACAAATTCAAAAAGAATATTTCACTCATTAACGAGTTTCAATTACATGAAAATTTCGAAACTAAAACTGAACAAAAAGTTTTATAAAAAAAAAAAAGTACAATTTTTGCAAGCTCATTTCGAAATGAATATGGAAAAACTTCGAAATCAATCTAGTTTGGTATATAACGAATCCTAACCCTTTCAATATTTCATACATTAGCAGAAAAATTCATATTTATTTCCCAATAAAGTGGACAAAAGAATCTGAGATACGAGTAAAACTTAAAAAGGAAACAGAAGAATTGCAGTTAGGGACACGAATTAATTGATGCATTGCGTGAAATTATGGTTATAATTACTTTTTTTGTTTCGTTTTCTGCATTCAAAAAAGACTACTGTCAAAATCCCACATTTCTTAATTGCTCGAAAAGTCACTTAAGATCAATAAAAAGTAATTAAGGATAGAGAAACGGGAGAAATAATTAGTGTCTTGGATCATAACTCTTGATCTTTGGATTCGAAATAATTGCATAGTTCTTACCTTTTCTTAGGATATATTTTTTAATTTGGGAATGAACAGAAAAGATTATATTACGATGAAAAAAAAAAGGGCAATATCTTGACTTAGTAATTTCAAAATTAACAGGAGTAATATTATATTGCAATTATTTTTGCATTTTAAAATCCCAATTTTAATGACGGAACAACTTGAAAACCATTTCTTCCATAAAACTGTATGTTTAAATTTAATTGAATTTCTAACATAAGACATGTGCATTACAATTAGTTTTAAATTTTTTTTTGAAAATTTTGTTCTCTTGATTCACTGCTATTAATATTAAATGCCGCAACAATGCTTTTTCTTACTAGTTGCCGAAAACTCCCCTGTGGCGTTCGGGAGAAATGCTCACTTGAACTACAGAATCTCACCTGGAGAGGAAGTATGTTTCGTAGCTTCCTTGAGTATCCGCGTATCGACGTTTTTGGCTTAGAAGTGGAATAATTCCCCGAATCTATAATTATATGTCTTTAAATGTGTTAACTATTGTATGTGTGTGGTGTTTGTGCATGTGTAAATAAAGCTGCGAGTTCTTCAACCTGTGGAAATATTTCAACACAACTATAACCCAGTTACAATCAAATTGTCTAACCTGCTCACGACAATGCTATTAAAAGTAAATGAAATTAAGCAGCAAAATGAAGTATAATTAAATTTGAAGAACTATGAATAAAATTTTTAAAATGCTTTATACAGTTTTGATGCCATTTTAATATGCTTTAATAATAAATTCAAATACCATGAAATTCATAATTTAAAATACCAAAAAATTAATATTTCTATTTTTTTATAAACATTAAACGAGGTAGCACTACAACTCACGACAAGAAAAAAAAATTAATTGGTGAAATAAACGATTCAGATAAAAAAAAATGTTCACTTTAATTATGCTATTTTTACAATTGCAGAAACTTTTTCGTGTTTAAAAGTTGCTTTTAAAATAAATATCAATTAAACAAATCCGAAAGAACGTTTCACTCATTAACGAGTTTCAATAACATGAAAGTTTCGAAACTAAAACTGAACAAAAAGTCCGCTTGTACAAAAAAAGTTTAATTTTTGCAAACTCATTTCGAATTAATATGGAAAACTTCGAAAATCAATCTAGATAGTATAACGAATCCCTAATCTTGACAATATTTCATACATTAACAGAAATATTGATATTTATTTCCGAATCAAATAGACAAAAGAACGCGAATACGAGTAACAATTAAAAAAAAAGAAACCAGAAGAATTGCAGTCAGGAACATGAATTAATTGATGCATTGCGTGAGATTATGGTTATTATTTAATTTTTTTTGTTTCGTTTTCTCTATTCCAAAAAGACTACTGTCAAAACTCGCATTTCTTAATTGCTCGAAAAGTCATTTAAGATCAATAAAAAAGTAATTAAGGATAGAGAAAAGAGAGAAATAACTAGTTTCTTGGATCATAACTCATGATCTTTGGAATTAAGTTTAAAATAATTACATACTTCTTACCTTTCTTAGGGCATATTTTTAATTTGAGAATAGACAGAAAAGATATTACGATGGAAAAAAATGGCAATAACTTAACTTAGTATTTCAAAAGAAACAGTACAGAAACCGACAGAGATTATAGTTTAATTATTTTTGCAATTTAAAATCCAAATTTTATTCCACGTAAAATGGAACAACTTGGAAACCATTTCTTCCATAAAACTATATGTTTTAGAATTTAATTGAATTTCTAACATAAGACACGTGCATTATAATTATTTTCGAAATTCAAAGCTTCGCATTACATTCATACAAAATTCATAAAAGAGCAAAAAGCCATTATCTCTAAAATAAAAGGTTTTAAAATTTGACTGAATTTCTAATTTTAGCACACAATTGAGATTTTTTGTGTGCATCTTCTTTAATTTTTTTTTTTAGTGTAAATTGTTTTTAAACGGTTGCTAAATCAATTTTGTTTTCGAAATTTTCACTTATTCTTGCTTTGTAAAAGGTTGTAAAAATAAGATTTTGTAAATATATAGGCTTAAAAAATCTAACAATTGCGTTTTTTGCTTTTTCAAAATTTAATTTTTCCTGGATGAATATTTTTGCTGTTATGTTTTAGATTAAAATAAATTAACAAATTAACAAATTTATACAGCAAAATTATGAAAATATATTTTAATTTGAAGCGCTATAAATACAAATTTTAAATACTTCAAACAGTTTTGTTGCAATTTTAATTTATTTTTCCGCTTTAATAATAAGTACCATTAATTAATAAATTAAAATAGCCAAAATTAATATTTTTGTTCTTTTTAAACATTAAATAGGGCAGTACTAAAACACATGACAAGAAAAAAAAATTTTGTTGATAAAATAAAGGATTCAGTTCAAAAACATCTGTTCATTTTATTTCTGCTATTTTCACAATTGCAGAAACTTTTCCTGATTAAAAATTGCTTTAAAATAAATATCAATTAAACGAATTCGAAAGAATTTTTCGCCATTAACTAGTTTCAATAACACGAAAGTTTTGAAACTAAAACTGAACAAAAGTCCACCTTGTACAAAAAAAAAAAGTTTAATTTTGCAAACTCATTTCGAAATGAATATGGAAAACTTCGAAAATCAATCTAGATGGTATCCCTAACTCCTACAATATTTCATACATTAGCAGAAATATTTATATTTATTTCCCAATAAACTGGACAAAAGAACGCGAGATACGAGTAAAAAATTAAAAGAAACACAAGAATTGCAGTTAAGGACACGGATTAATTGATGCATTGCGTGAGATTATGGTTATTATTTCATTTTTTTTTCTTTTTCTGTATTCCAGAAAGTCTACTGTCAAAACTCGCATTTCTTAATTGCTCGAAAAGTCATTTAAGATCAATAAAAAAGTAATTAAGGATAGAGAAACAGGAGAAATAATTAGTTTCTTGGATCATAACTCTAGATCTTTGGATTCAAGTTTAAAATAATTGCATACTTCTTCCTATATATTCTATTATATATATTATATAATATTTATAATATAGCTTCATTTATATTATAGGATAGCTTTAAATAAACTCTCTGTTTTTAGCCATTTGAAGAAATACATTTACATTATTAAAAAAGTAAACAATTTTCAACGGAACTTGAAAATTTTGTTCTTTTGATTCACTGCTATTAATATTAATTGCTGTAACCATGCTTCCTACTACACACTGGCGAGGCGCCCCTGTGGAGTTCTGGAGAAATGATCAGTTGACCTACAGACTCACCTGAGAGGAAATATATCTTGCGCATTCGGCGCGTACCTGAGTACTAGGGCATTTATCTTGAAGGGAATCCTTTCACGAATCTATAATTATATGTCTTTAAATGTTAAATATTATATGTGTGTGGGTAAAATGAAAGTGTGTGTGTTTTCTAACCTGTGGCCCAAATATTTCAAGCCAACCCCACCCATTTACAATCGGACTGTCCTACCTGCTCACAACAATGCTATTAAAGATAAATAAAACTAAACAGCAAAAGGAATTATAATTTAATCTGAAGAACTATGAATAAAAATTTAAAAATGCTTTAAACGTGACGCCATTTTAATATGCTTTAATACTAAATTCAAATACCATTAATTTCACAAATTAAAATACCAAAAATTAATATATCTGATTTTTTATAAATATTAAGTAAGGCAGCATTTAAAACACATGACAAGAAAAAAATAAAATTTTGGTTGGCGAAATAAAAGATTCATTATAAGAACATCTGTTCAATTTATGTATTCTGTTTTCACAATTGCAGAAATTTTTCCTGATTAAAAATTGCTTTAAAATAAATATCAATTAAACAAATTCGAAAGAATGTTTCACTCATTAATGACTTTCAATAACATGAAAGTTTCGAAACTTCTAAACCAAAACTGAACAAAGGATCTCCTTGTATAAAAAAGTAAAATTTTGCAAATTCATTTCGAAATGAATATGGAAAAGTTCTAAAATGAATCTAGATGGTATAAAGAATCTCAAATCTTTACAATATTTCATACATTAGCAGAAATATTCATAATTATTTCCCAATAAAGTGGACAAAAGAACGCGAGATACGAGTACAAATTGAAAAGAAACAGAAGAATTGCAGTTAGGGACACGAATTAATTGATGCATTGCGTGAGATTATGGATGTTATTAGATTTTTGTTTCTTTTTCTGTATTCCAAAAAGACTACTGTCAAAACTCGCATTTCTTAATTGCTCGAAAAGTAACTTAAGATCAATAAAAAGTAATTAAGGATAGAGAAACGGGAGAAATAATTAGTTTCTTGGATCATAACTCTTGATCTTTGGATTCGAGTTTAAAATAATTACATACTTCTTACCTTTTCTTGGGGTATAATTTTTAATTTGTGAATGAAAAGAATATATTACGAGGGAAAAAATGGCGATATCTTGACTTAGTAATTTGAAAAGAAACAGGGTAATATTATATTTGAATTATTTTTCGCAATTTAAATTCTCAATTTTATTCACGGAACAACTTGGAAACCATAAAACTATACTGGTATGTTTTAGAATTTAATTGAATTTCTAACATAAGACACGTGCATTATAATTATTTTTTAGAATTTAAAGCTTCATATTACATTCGTACAAAATGCATAAAAGAGTAAAAAGCAATTATCTCTAGAATAAAAAGTTTTAAAATTAAACTGAGTTTTTTTACTTTTAGCACACAATTGAGATTTGTGTGCATCTTTTTTAATTTGTTTGGTGTAAATTGTTTTTGAACGGTATTTAATTCAATTTTGTTTTCGAAATTTTGAATAATTCTTGGTTTATTAAATGTTGTGAAACTAAAATTTTTATAAGTAAATAGGCTTATAAAATCCAAAAATTGCGTTTTGTTTTTGCATTTTCAAAAATTTAATATTTCCTCGATGAATATTTTTACTGTTGTGTTTTAGATCAAAATAAATTAAAAATTTGTATCTTTATTTACATTCCATAAGTCCTTGAGAGAAATTGAAAATTAATTTCTCTATTGTAAATTGTTTTTTAAAAAACGGCATATAATTTAATGTTGAAGTTATTTTTTTTTCGAAATGTTTACTTATTCTTGCCTTATAAATTGTTAAAATGAAATCTTATAAGTAAATAGGCTTATAAAATCCAAAAATAGCGTTTTTTGCATTTCAAAATTTAATTTTTCTTGGATGAATATTTTTTACTGTTGTATTTTTTATATCAAAATAAATTAAAAATTTAGTGTTTTTTATTTGCATTCTGTAATTGAGAGATTTTTTCATATATTATAAAAAAGACTTTTGAGCTTTCTCGGACTGGCGCTCGGTACCACAGGTTTCAGGCTCGAGACCCAGCAGTACCTTTGTAGTGGGGCTGAATCCAATTTAAACAGTCGGTGCCGGTCTAATATGATCGTAGAGCGTTGTAGGTGTAGTGTTACTAGCATCCGTAGTATATCTTCAAGCTACTTGTGCCCCTGGGTAGTGCTAAATGAGTAACAGCGGTGCCGACCTTGCTTATGGCATAAAAGATCACTGTCTGTTTTTGCCAGCTGCATTAGAACAAGAACACACGGCTTTTTTTATGGTTAAACATGTTTTGCTGAAATAAATTTCAGTTGATGAAATCAACACCAACTTTAGTTACGTAAATCAACTTTATTCCATAAAGATAAGGCTCCTTCTAGAGAAAGTTTTAAAGAAAATAAGATTTATGTACAATAAAACTGAAAATATCTTTATGGAATTTAACTTAAATAAGATGAAATTAATGCTAATTTTATAATATTAATGAATAACTATTAAAAAATGCATGTTTTAATCTATAATTATTTTCCTATCGTACAGATTTGTTGAGTATTTGTGATATTGTTATTAGCACGACGATGAAAAAAATAAATTATAATGTGTTATCTCGTCAAACTTTAAAAAAAAAAATATTTTAGCATAGGAAAATGCATGCACACATATCTATTTTAGTGTCAAACAATAATATCTGATAGATATGCAGGGGCAAAATTTTTTTCAAGATATTGATTATTGCAAAATTATGTATTTCTAATATTCAAAAACTACTTGATTAATTTATTAATATGAAAAATATTTCTTGGATAGATACCACTATGAAATAAATTACATTTTTGATGATAATTTCGGACGGCTACTTAGAAATATCGTGATCTAGTTACATTTATTTGAAATGTTTATTTGGCCATTAATAGTACTAATCTAGCACCTCATTAAATCAAATTAATTAACTAATCTAAACCTATTAATTAATTATTTTTTTCTATTGCAATAATATTAAAGCCATCCATTTTAAAATGCAGATTTGAAAAAAATTGGGTTTGTTTGGTTTTTTTTAATATGGTGGGTATTTAATAGGGGCCTGATGACAGAGTGATTAGCTCTCTGGCGCTCGATGCTACAGGTTTTCGGTTCGAGTCCTAGTGGTGTCATGGATGTTTGAAGTGGTTCGAATCCACTTTAAGCCGTAGGTGTCGATTCCTATAACTGTCACAGAGCCCAATCAGACTTCTCACCCATATCATTCCCAAACTGTATACAACTCAGCTCTAGACACAGTGCTGTGGTGTGGTAGTAGTAATGGTCTAATATGGCTGTAAAACGTTGGACGTAGGGCTTACAACTCTACCTTGTAAAAAGGAAACATCTCTCGTCTCTAAGTCTGCCAGTAGACAGACGGCTTTGGCCCAACATGGGCTGTCTACTGTCTGTGCCGCTGCTGAGGATGGGTATTTAGTTCATTTTTAATGTGTATTTTGTATAACCATTTTATTGTTATTAAGTAAATTAATCGTTAAATTATATTAGGTAATATAATATAATAAATGAACAACTACTCAAAAAATGCATGTTTTAATCTATAATTATTTTCCTATCGTACAAATTTGTTGAGTTGTGATGTAGTTTTTAGCACGACAATGAAAACAATAACTAAATAAATTCAATCTAGTTTATATTGTTTCGTCAAACTTTAATTGAAAAATATTTTAGTCATAGGAAAATATATACACTCGTATCTATTTTAGTTAAAAGTATAATATAACAATATCTACGGGATATCAAATACGGGAAAATAGTTTTATAAATTATATAAAATTTTTTTATAAAATAATAAATATAATAATGTTTTTAATATAATATAATCAATGAACAACTGTTAAAAATTGAATTATTTTCCTAACTTACAGATTTTTTGAGTATTTGTGATCTAGGTATTAGCAAGACGGTAAAAACAATAAATGAAAAAAATTTAATATAGTGTATATTGTCTCGTCAAACATTAATTAAAAATATTTTAAGCATAGAAAAATGAATACATCTAAAAAAGAATAATATCTTGTAAGTATGAAGAGAAAATAATTTTTTCAAGCTACTGCAAAAACTGCATTTTAAATATTCACAAACTGTTTTTTTAATTTATTAACATGAAAAATATCTCTTGGACAGAATACCGCCATTAAATAAATTACATTCTTGAAAATAAGTTTATTGTTTATTCATGAAGATAAAATTCACAAACTATGTATTATAAAATAGGAAAAAAATAGAAGAAAACAAGCAAGTGCTCTAGAAACTTCAATTAATTCCCCATTTACTTTCGTATATAATACCCAGTAAATATTTACCCAAGGAAAATTTCGGAAAATATCTACTTCTTGAAGTTTTAACAAAATTATTAACTTTGAAGTTAGAAATTATAATATTGACCAGCCTTATCTTCTGTTCTGTTTTGCTTTTAATAAGGAGATACTGGTTAAATAAATTGTGTACGAATTTATTTTATTTTGTACTTGAAAGATGTATTGTTTATGCATATAATGAGAGAGATCTAAATTTTGTTTCGTTAAAATAATTTATGATTTTCAATATACGGTACATTCAGAATTAAATAATATTTCAGGCATTATTTAGTAATAGACAATACTGATTTTGTTTTAAAATGTTATGCATATGTTGTCACAAAATATTAAATTTGTCTTTTATTTAATTTTAAAATTAAAATAGTAAGTTTTATAGTTTAAATAATAAGTTTTCTATTATATAAAAGATAACTTACTATTTAAAGAACAGAAAACATACTATTTAAGGAATAGAAAATTTATTTAAAAGATAACTTACTATTTAAAGAATAGAAAATTTATTATTTAAAAGATAACTTACTATTTAAAGAATAGAAAATTTATTATTTAAAGATAACTTACTATTTAAAGAATGGAAAATTTATTATTTAAAAGATAACTTACTATTTAAAGAATGGAAAATTTATTATTTAAAAGATAACTACTATTTAAAGAATAGAAAACTTATTATTTAAAAGATAACTTACTATTTAAAGAATAGAAAATTTATTATTTAAAAGATAACTTACTATTTAAAGAATAGAAAAACTTATTATTTAAAAGATAACTTAGCATTTAAAGAATAGAAAACTTATTATTTAAAAAGATAACTTACTATTTAAAGAATAGAAAACTTATTATTTAAAAGATAAACTATTTAAAGAATAGAAAACTTATTATTTAAAAAGATAATTACTATTTAAAAAGAATAGAAAACTTATTATTTAAAGTTAATATTTAAAATAGAAAACTTATTTAAAAGAAAAATTTTTCTATTCTTTAAATAGTTAGTTAATATTTAAAAAAAAACTTAAGTTTTCTATCTTTTTAAATAAGTTTTCTGTTTTTAAAATAATAGTAAGTTTTATATTATTCATTTGTAGGCATTTGTAAAAATTTGAAAAATTATTTGTGTTGTGCTGCATTTAAATGCAAATTCAAAATAGTAAAAGGAATCAAAAATATTTGATGTTTATTATTGTAATAAAATTTTTGTTGTAAAATATTATTTCTCGTTTATTTTCGTGCGAATTGTAATATTAATATTGTAAAAGTAACAATGATTTCATCTTAATTAAGTTAACTTCGATAAATTGTTTTTCAGTTTTATTGAAAAATGTTTTTCTAATGCAGCTGTCAAACACTTAGGCAGTTATCTTTTTATGACTTAAGGCAAGCGCTGCACCGACGTTACTTACTTAGCGCTACCCAGGAGGTGCGTGTAACTTGAAGATAAGCTAGGGACGCGGAGTAACAATACTCCGCAACGCTATACATATATTAGACAGGGACCTACGGTTTAAAAAGGATTCCGAACTACTACCAACATACATAGCACCGCTGGGACTCGAACCTCGAAACCTGGAGTACCGAGCACTAGCCACTCGAAGCCACCAGGCGCGTTTTATTGAACATAATTCTTACTTTCTTTAAATTTTTTTCTTTAAACTAAAAAAAATTAAAAACTTTCTTTTTTTCTTTTAATTCTTACTGTCTCTAGAAAAACCTTATCTTTATGGGAGACTAAGATTGATGAAGTCGAATTGATTAAGATTGTTGAAGTTGGTGTTGATTTCATCAACGGAAATTTAAATCAGCAAAAAATGTTTGAAGCATAAAAAAGCTTTGCATAGTAAAAAAAAATCTCAGAATCAATTACGGAATGCAAATAAAAAAAATTAATTTGTTTTGCTCTAAAAGATAACAGTAAAAAATTATTCAATCAGAAAAATTAAATTTTGAAAAGCAAAAAAAACGCAATTTTTTGGATTTTATAAGCCTATTTACTTATAGGATTTTATGTTTACAACATTTTATAAAGCAAGAATTACTAAAATCTTCGAAAACAAAATTGAATTAAATACCATTTAAAAAACAATTTACGCCAAAGATATTAAAAAGATGCACATAAATCTCCATTGTGTGCTATAATTAGAAATTCAGTCAAATTTTTAATCTTTTATTATAGAGAAAATTGCTTTTTGCTCTTTTATGAATTTTGTATGTATGTAATACGAAGCTATGAATTCGAAAATAATTATAATGCAGGTGTCTTATGTTAGAAAATCAATTAAATTCTAAAACATATAGTTTTAAGGAAGAAATGGTTTCCAAGTTGTTTCAATTTACGTAGAATAAAATTGAGATTTTAAATTGCAAGAAATAATTAAAATATAATATTACCCTATTTCTTTTGAAATAACAAAGTCAAGAGATTGCCATTTTTTTCTCGTAATATCTCTTCCTGTCCATTCCCAAATTAAAAAATATACCCTAAGAAAAGGAAAGAAGTATGTAATTATTTTAAACTCGAATAAAAGATCAAGAGTTATGATCCAAGAAACTAATTATTTCTCCCTTTTCTCTATCCTTAATTACTTTTTTATTGATCTTAAGTGATTTTTCGAGCAATTAAGAAATGCGAGTTTTGACAGTAGACGTTCTGGAATACAGAAAAGAAACAAAAAATGAAATAATAACCATAATCTCACGCAATGCATGAATTAATTCGTGTCCCTAACTGCAATTCTTCTGTTTCTTTTTTTTTTAATTTTTACTCGTATCTCAAGTTCTTTTGTCCACTTTATTGGGAAATAAATATGAATATTTCTGCTAGTGTATGAAATATTGTAAAAAGATTAGGCATTAGTTTTACCATCTAGATTGATTTTCGAAGTTTTTCCATATTCATTTCGAAATGGATTTGCAAAATTGTCCTTTTTATACAAGGCAAACTTTTGTTCAGTTTTAGTTTCGAAACTTTCATGTTATTGAAACTCGTTAATGAGTGAAACATTCTTTCGAATTTGTTTAATTGATATTTATTTTAAAGCAATTTTAAAACAGAAAAATATTTCTGCAATTTTGAAACCAGCATAAATAAAGTGAACAGATGTTTTTGAACTGAATCTTTAATTTCATCAACTAAATTTTTTTTTTCTTGTCATGAGTTGTATTTCTGCCTCATTTAATGTTTATAAAAGAATAGAAATATTAATTTTTGGTATTTTAATTTATGAATTTATGGTATAAGTGTAAAAATAGATTAAAATTGCACCACAACTGTTTCAATTATTTCAAAATTTGTATTTATAACTCTTTAAATTTCATAAGTTTGCTGTTTAATTTTGTTAATTTTTAATTAATTTTGTTGTAATACATAACAGTAAAAAATATTCATCTAGGAAAAATTAAATTTCAAATGCAAAAAAACACAAATCGTTGGATTTTATAAGCCTATTTACTTATTAGATTTTATTTTCACGACATTTTATAAAGCAAGAATAAGTAAAAAACTTCGAAAAAAATTGAATTATATACAGCTTAAAAAACAATTTTCTACACACCACAGAAATTAAAAAGATTCACACAAATTTCTATTGTGTGCTAAAATTAGAAATTCAGACAAATTTTTAAAAAATTTTTATTCTATAGATAATTGTTTCTTACTCTTTTATTAATTTTATATGAATGCTTTAAATTCTGAAATGTAATTATAATGCACGTGTCTTATGTTAGAAATTCAATTAAATTCTAAAACATATAGTTTTATGGAAGAAATGTTTTCCAATTTAAGTGAATAAAATTGGGGTTTTAAATTGCAAAAAAAATAATTAAAATATAATACTACCCTGTTTCTTTTGAAATTACCTAGTCAAGATATTGCTATTTTTTTTCCTCGTAATATCTTTTTCTGTCCATTTTAAAATTAAAAATATACCTCAAGAAAAGGTAAGAACTATGCAATTATTTCGAATCCAAAGATCAAGAGTTATGATCCAAGACACTAATTATTTCTCCCGTTTCTCTATCCTTAATTACTTTTATTGATCTTAAGTGACTTTTCGAGCAATTAAGAAATGTGGATTTTGACAGTAGTCTTTTTCGGAATGCAGAAAATGAAACAAAAAATTAAATAATAACCATAATCTCACGCAATGCATCAATTAATTCGTGTCCTTAACTGCAATTCTTTGTTTTTTTTAATTTTTACTCGCATCTCGCGTTCTTTTGTCCAGTTTATTGGGAAATAAATATAAATATTTCTGCTAATGTATGAAATATTGTAGGAGTTAGGGATTCGGCATACCATCTAGATTGATTTTCGAAGTTTTTCCATATTCATTTCGAAATGAGTTTGCAAAATTAAACTTTTTTTTTTTTGTACAAGGTGGACTTTTGTTCAGTTTTAGTTTCGAAACTTTCGTGTTATTGAAACTAGTTAATGGCGAAAAATTCTTTCGAATTCGTTTAATTGATATTTATTTTAAAGCAATTTTTAATTAGGAAAGTTTCTGCAATTGTGAAAATAGCAGAAATAAAATGAATGAAATGATGTTTTTTAACAGAATCCTTTATTTTATCAACCAAAATTTTTTTTTTTCTTGTCATATGTTGTAGTACTGCCTTATTTAATGTTTATAAAAGAACAAAAATATTAATTTTGTCTATTTTAATTTATAATTAATGGTACTTATTATTAAAGCGGAAAAATAAATTAAAATTGCAATAAAAACTGTTTGAAGTATTTTAAAATTTGTATTTATAGCGCTTCAAATTAAAATATATTTCATAATTTTGCTGTATAAATTTGTTAATTTTTAATTTGTTTTAATCTAAAACATAACAGCAAAAAATATTCATCCAGGAAAATTAAATTTTTGAATGCAAAAAACGTAATTGTTAGATTTTAGAGCCTATATATTTACAAAATCTTATTTTTACAACCTTTTACAAAAGCAAGAATAAGTGAAAATTTCGAAAACAAAATTGATTTAGCAACCGTTTAAAAAACAATTTACACTAAAAAAATTAAAGAAGATGCACACAAATCTCAATTGTGTGCTAAAATTAGAAATTCAGTCCAATTTTAAAACCTTTTATTTTAGAGATAATGGCTTTTTACTCTTTTTATGAATTTTGTATGAATGTAATGCGAAGCTTTGAATTTCGAAAAATAATTATAATGCACGTGTCTTATGTTAGAAATTCAATTAAATTCTAAAAACATATAGTTTTTATGGAAGAAATGGTTTCCAAGTTGTTCCATTTTACGTGGAATAAAATTTGGATTTTAAATTGCAAAAAATAATTAAACTATAATATCTGTCGGTTTCTGTACTGTTTCTTTTGAAATTACCAAGTTAAGTTATTGCCATTTTTTTTTCTCGTAATATCTTTTTCTGTCCATTCTCAAATTAAAAAATATACCTCTAAGAAAAGGTAAGAAGTATGTCATTATTTTAAACTTGAATCCAAAGATCTAGAGTTATGATCCAAGAAACTAATTATTTCTCCCGTTTCTCAATCCTTAATTACTTTTTTATTGATCTTAAGTGACTTTTCGAGCAATTAAGAAATGCGAGTTTTGACAGTAGTCTTTTTGAATACAGAAAATGAAACAAAAAAATGAAATAATAACCATAATCTCACGCAATGCATCAATTAATTCGTGTCCCTAACTGCAATCTTCTTTTAATTTTTATTCGTATCTCGTGTTTTTGTCACCTTTATTGGGAAATAAAGATGAATATTTCTGCTAATGTATGATATCTTGTAGGAGGTTAGGGTTTCGTTAAACCTACTAAATTTATTTTCGAAGATTTTCCATATTCATTTCGAATTGTTATTTTTCTGTATTTATTCTTTTTTCATTCTGGGTTCTAGTCTGAGTCAAGAAGGGAACAAAATGGAAAACAAAAACATGTGAATAAATTAGTGGGAGAGATGGAAAGAGTGTATATGTGAGAGAGAGTGAGAGAACTTTTCTAACTTAAAAAAAATGAGTGAAAATTATTTATAAAGGACTTTCTGCAATATAGTAAAAAAAAGTAGGATTTGACTTTAAAAATTCTTTTTATATATTACTTGTTTCTAATTGAAAAATACAAATCTAATTTGCAAAAATACACTATATTGAATTTGTTTATTTTCACCATCGTACTAATAATTACATCACAAATACTCAACAAATCTGTAAGAAAGGAAAATAATTATGGATTAAAGCATGCATTTTTTAATAGATGTTCATTCATCTTATAAAATTAGCAGTAAGTTCATTCTTAATTAAGTTAAATTCTATAAAGTTATTCAGTTTTATTGAACATAAATCTTACTTACTTTCTTTAGAAAGAGCCTTATCTTTATGGAATAAAGTTGATTTAAGGTGACTAAAGTTGGTGTTGATTTCATTAACTGAGATTTATTTCAGCAAAAAATATTTAATGCGTAAAAAAAAAAAACGTTTGTATAATATATGAAAAATTCTTTCAAGGAGTTAAGGAATGTAAATAAAAATAATTTAATTAATAAAATTAAATAATTTCGCTTTAAATCACAACAGTAAAATATTTTTTATCCTGGAAAAATTAAATTTTGAAATGCAAAAAAACGCAATTTCTAGATTTTATAATTCTTCTTATGAGATTTTTTTTTACAATATTTTATAAAACACAAATAAGTAAAAATTTCAAAAAACAAAATTAATAACTTCAAAAGTAAAAATACCGTTTAAAAAACAATTTACACCAAAAAAAAAAAAAAAAAAAAAAGATGCACACAAATCACAATTGTGTGCTGAAATGAATTCAGTTATATTTTAAAAACATTTTATTTTAGAGATAATGGTTCTTTACCATTTACTCTTTTTTTTTAGTGGTTGCGCCTTTATTCTATTATAGTACATAATAGAATTTAACGATGAATTTACTTAATAATAATAAAATGGTTATACAAAAATACACGTTAAAAAAGAATTAAAAATTCATCATCAGTGGCGCAACAGCCTGAAGTTGGGCCCAAGCCGTCTGACTACTGGCAGATTTCGAGACGAGAGATGTCTTTTTACCGGGTAGGGTTGTCACCTCTACGTCCAATGCTCTACAGCCGTATTAGACCACTACCACACCTAAACTACACCACACACACCACACCACTGTGCCTAGAGCTGAGTTGTCCCTATATAGTTTGAGAATGATGTGGATGAGAAGTCTGATTGGGCTCTATGGCGCTCTGCAGTAATAGGAGATCGGCACCTACGGCTTAAAGTGGAACCGAAATACCACAAACATCTATGGCACCACCTGACTCGAACTCGAAACGGTAGCACCGAGAGTCAGAGTGCTAATCACTCTGCCATGAAATACCCACCATGTTTAAAAAAAACTAAATTTTGAAATCTGCATTTTTAAAATTTAAGGTTTTAATATTATTGCAATAAAAAAATGTTAAATTAATAGATTTAGATTTAATTAACTTGATTAGTACTAATGGTAAAATAAAGATGAAAATAAACAGAACTAGATCACGATATTTCTAAGTAGCAATTAAAATTATCATAAAGAATGTAATTTATTTAATGGTGGTATCTATCCAACATATATTTTTCATGTTAATAAATTAATAAAGCAGGTTGTGAATATTAAAAATGCACATTTTTGCAACAACCAAGAGCTTGAAAAAAAAAAATTATTTACTCATACCTACCATAGATTATTCGTTTACACTAAAAATAGATGATAGTATGTATTCATGTATTTTCATATGCATAAAAAATTATAGTTTGATGAGATATTATTCACTATATTGAATTTATTTATTATTTTCACCATCTTGCTAATAAATAGATCCCAAATACTCAACAAATCTGTACGATAAGAAAATAATTATAGATTAAAACATATCATTTTTTTTAATAGTCATTCATTTATTTTAAACAATTTGCTTGCAAAATTGCACAAAATTTTCATAACTTCATTCCAAATATTAAAAATTCTGTTTTGAATGATCTCGGCAACTATGATTATGACGTTTCTGATTTCAAAATCGCAAAAGACCTCGCGCTGTTCTGAATATTATTCATTAACGTTTCGATATCCTCCTTTTCCGAATTACCATGCAGTTTCTTGCAGTTGCAGTCAAAAATTTCCCCTCTTCAATTGTTTATGTTTCTATTGTTTATTTATTATTACCTATTATTTTCTTCCTTTTTAAATTTTTATTCCTTATTAAAAATTATAATAATATAAAAATATATACGTACATAATTTTCTTTTACTATTTAAAAATTAATAACACACATATATATCTTGCTCTTTTTTCTATCTAATCAATGGGTTTAAAGCTTAAAAACTTCTCTCATTCACAAAGCAGGAGATAGAGGTTGCTAGGCAACCAAGGCTCTCCGTCAATCTGGCAAATTGTCGTCGTTCAATTATTATATTATGTTACATAACAGAATTTAACAGTAAATTTACTTAATAACAATAACATGGTTATACAAAAATACATACATTTTAAAAAAGGATTAAATGCCTATCACGTTAAAAAAAAAAACTTCTAATCTACCTTTTCAAAATGGAAAGTTTAATTATTATTGTAACAGAAAAAATAATTTTTTAATAGATTTAGATTTAATTAATTTGATTTAATGAGGTGCTAAATTAGTACTAATGGTCAAATAAAAGATTAAAATTAATGGAATTAGATCACGATTATTTTTAAGTAGCAGTTTAATTTACTGCCTTGGATGATTAGCTTAAAATCGGATAAAAAATTGATGATTAATCAATCTCTTTTTATTCTAGGACATCCATGGGCGATATAAGGATTCAATTTGCACATCACGACATTAAAAAAGGAATTTATAACATGTTAATTTCAAAACACTTTCAGAAATGTATGTTTCTTCGCATTAATAAAAGTCGTGTCAGAATAGTCATTAATAAAGAATTTCACTTTTGCTGAGAGAGAGAGATTTAATATTTAATTGACGACCAGTTCTAAAGGAACCGAGTTATCAATATTCCACGAGCAGAAGTATCTAACTCATTTAATTTGATTAATTATAAAATAAAATATCCCTTTTAGGAACGGTAAGATTCTTTTGTTAACAATAATAGAAAAGGGTATCTAAATTATATTAGAAAGTTTGATAATTATATGAATAGCAAAACATCATTTATAGTAGATGAATATTCTTACAAATTATCTGATTAATTGCTAATTTTTGTAATTATTTGAATTGTTACATTTTTAAGCAGTATGCTTTTTATTCTGAAAATTGCATTCTTCTACAAAAAAAAGCCAACCTTAATAAATATAAAGCGATTGTTACAAAAGAAATTTCCCATGCAGATTTATTAACATAAAGCTTGCAATGATTAAAAATTTACAACTAATAAGTGTTAACCTAGATCTCATTACTCGTTTCAACAGTGAAACTAGTAGCGTATAAACCAAGTAATCAAGTGTTAGCGATTTAACTTCTTTCAATAATGTCAAAGCTGTCAGGGTAGAATTGTCAAATGGTCATGCCAGAATAAAAGTCACATCACAATTGCCTTTAGTAAAGAATTTCCACTTCATTTTCTTCAGAAAAATTTTTAGGAGTTATCAAGCTATATCTAATATTTATTAGACAGCTATATCTAATATTTATTAGACAGCTATATCTAATATTTATTAGACAGATATATCTAATATTTATTAGACAGATATATCTAATATTTATTAAACAGCTATATCTAATATTAATAAGACAGCTATATCTAATATTTATTAGACATATCTAATATTTATTAAACAGCTATATCTATATTAATAAGACAGCTATATCTAATATTTATTAGACAGCTATATCTAATATTTATTAGACAGCTATATCTAATATTTATAACAAAAAAATATATCTAATATTTATTAGACAGCTATATCTAATATTTATTAGACAGCTATATCTAATATTTATTAGACAGCTTATATCTAATATTTATTAGACATATCTATCTAATAAATACCGAAGAATATATTCTATCTAATATTTATTAGACAATAAGCTTCTCAAGGAAATGATTACCAATATTCCACAAGCATAAACATCTAATTTTTTAATGTGACTAATTATGAAATAAAAATAATATTTTTTAATTGGTAAGATTCTTTTGCCATTAATAATAATATTCAGATAGAAAGTTTAATAATTGTAAGAATAACATATTTTGAATATTAGAAGAATGTTATTACAAGAAATTTTTTATAATTGCTTCTTGTTAGTAAATTGTTATTTTTCATAAATTTTTTTCTGGTTTGAATTGTTTAATTTGTTTGGCAAAATGCTTTTATTTTGAAAAATGGCAAAATTGCATTGTACAAATCAAAAGGCTGAAGAATTTATTCAAATATATTCATATATTGACCTTGACAATAAGTTTCATGAAAGGCCGAATTTGCAAATTTCATCATATGCCAAATTTGTATTGTACAAATAAAAAAACTGAAGAATATATTCAAATATATTCATATATTAACAACAATAATTTTCATCAACCATTTGAAAATGGTGAAGAGAGACGAAATATTTCTACAGAAAAATAAGCAAGCCCAGTAAAAATGATCCGATTATAACGAAAGATATTTTACACGCAGATTTCTTTATGCGGAACAGCATACAAATGATTGAAGCTTCACGACTAATGAATGTTGACTTTACCATAAATTGCTTTACTTGCGCAACTTTAAATAAAGCAGTGACAGTTATGGAAGATTTATCTTCTTTTAAGTCATGCCAGAGTTAATGCGGGAGTTAAATGTCAATGTGAGTTCACTTTTGGTCAAAACGTATTTTTAAGACACTATTTCAATATTAACAATTCGATTATCTATTAATCTTCTTGATGAAAGTTATTTGTCAAATTCAAATTGCTAACTGGCTTTCTCAGGTCTTATATTCATCAAAATTTACTTACTAATTTTCCGATTTTATTTACTTTAAGTGATCGTGCTAAAAAGCATCCAAGCATGTGGACTGCTTAGTGAATTTTAATCATGTTACTAAGAATATTGGATCTACAGAAATCTAACGTCATAGAGGCCAAATGACTGACAATGCTCAAGCTGTTCAAAATACTAATTTAAGAAGGAAATGATTTAAAACATATACAACTACGAAAAATTTTGATTGGTTATTGATTTCAGTTAATTGAAAATTTTATATTTATTCATTAAATTACTTATTTAAATTCCTTTCTTATAAACAATTGGTTTTGAAAAGATAAGTTAAATTTATATTGCACTAAAATAAGGACTAAAAGTACGCTTTTTTTTCTATCTTAAAGCTCTAAGCAAAAGGATGAAGAAGAATCTATTGAATTTGGCTTATATTCATAAAAAGGCCTCCAATGATATCATTGCAGAGATTGAGTCTTTACATCTTTGTTGTGAAGTTTATGTTTTTATTTTTTGTTATTTATTAACAAATTATTTACACAATTATTAGTTTTTACTAATGTTGTTGTCCTATCCCCCTAAGATTACAAGAAAATCAAACATAGTGGTGCTCAAGGATAATATTGGCTATGTTGTTTGCCAGATTGAGTAAAAATCCTCTTCCGAGGGATAGTCAGACAACGCATGGCGGCTACAATAGCCGGGCAATCAAAGACATGACGAGAAGCAAGCTCGACACCAGAGCAGTTGCCCCCTTTTTGGTATATTTTAACGCCATCTGCAGAAATTTTCATATTTTTGTGGTGCTTCATCGTTATTCTTGTGAGAGTAGTAACTGTTTTTACTAATGAAACACATATTATTCTACAAACTTTTCCAAACTTTTATTTTTAATAACCCTGTGATGTCAATAAGATAAACGGTAAATTGAAATTTGAACTTTATCTGCCAGTATATATGTGTACTATAAAAAAAAGGCGGTACTTACTTATTAACGGAACCTTGGCGACAGTTGCGCCTATAAAGAGCACACGCGCCAACCGCAGCTACAGATTTGGCGGTTTTTAAGTGGCGCCAATCTACACTTAAAATTTTTGTTCCAAATAATAAAATATATATGAAACACTTCATTTAAAATCAAAACGCTTTCAAAATATTTTTATTCCAAATAATAAAAATATATAAAACACTTCATTTGAAATCAAAAACGATTTCAAAATTCAAAACACTATTTAAACACAAATTACTCAAAAACACTTTAGTTAAACACAAAAGTAGTCAAAAACACTTTATTTAAACACAAAGTAGTCAAACGGATTTCAGTGGAAAACAGGCCGATATAGAGTTTAACATGGATTCAAAACAGTCTCTTTTTTTCAAAATGGCGTCAAAACTCAGCAAATCTGCAGCTGTTATATTGGCGCCACTTAAAAACCGCCAAATCTGTAGCTGTTAGATTGGCGACACTTAAAACCGCCAAGTCTATCGCCAAGGTACCGTTAATACGCAAGTACCAAAAAGGCTTTAAAAACTAATTCGTTCCAAAAATATTAAAAATATTATATCTAGATTTGAGTTTGAGTCATTATCTATTTGAGTCAATAAGAAAATTATCGCTCTATTAATATTAAATACAATACAAGATTCAAGATACAATTGATGTCTAAATTTTGAGTCTTGAATAAATATTTTATATCGTATAAAAACTTTAATATATTCCAAATGCAATTTTGATGACTAAATATAATGTGAAAATTTTTCAAGGAATTTAAAATCAGCAAAATAAAATTCCCATGCCAAAACATAAAAAAAATCAATAGATTAATTCACTCCATAAAATATTCGACTCTTTACTTATATTTGCTTACATATCTTTATTTAACGCCTAAAATTTTGAGTAAAATTTAGAGTCAAGGATAAATATTTTATATTATATAAAAACTTTATATTTAGTCATTAAAAGTACATTTGGATTAGATAAATGTGGAAATTTCTCTAGGAATTTAAAATCAGCAAAATAAAAATTTCCATTCCAAAACATAAAAGTATCATTACATTAATTCATTGCTTAAAATATTCCAGCAAACGCGGATTTCCCAACTTTTAATGACGTAGTAAAAATCAAAACTTAGACGTCATCAATCCAAAGGGCTGATATTGCCAAAAATATTTCTTCTCTTAAATAATAACGACAAAAGCAATTTTTGTGAAAAATATTGAATCCATTTCACTTTGCATTAAAATTATTCAAGTTCATTTCAGCTCCAGAATTAAAAACTAAATGTATTTTGTTTACTGAATAAGCTGTATAGCAGTAGAAGGAAACATGGTTGATGTGATTTATCGAATTTCGAATTGCGCTTTCAGTTTTGGCAACAACTCGAGAATCTAGTTTAATGCTCAATAAAAATGGATAATGTCCGACTTTTATGAGACCATTTTAGTACAGTTTTCTGGGTAATACCAGGTTCTTAACGCAAGGGATGACATTTAGCTTATTCGTAAATCAGATTAGCTGTATCAAATCAAGATGTTAATGCTCTCAATTCTGCTAAAAAGGGCGTCATAAGTCTTTTCTAAAAATGCCACTAAGGCTTTTAGTTCCTGAAAATTTCCAAAAATAGGTCAAAGTGTTAAATATTCTTTGAAATAGTCTTTATAAATTCATTAAAAGCAACATAACGAATTTATTATGTTTATTTCAATTAAAGTTCGATCTATTGAAATGTTTTGTTCAGTTAAAAAGTGCTTAATTTAAAAAGAAGGAGCTTTGATACCAATCCCAATTATTTTTATTAACTTTAAGGCTGTTAGAGATATAAAGGATGTAATACAGAAGGATTGTTCATGGCGAATCTGGATAAAATAGAATCTGCTATAATTCTGTCCTTCATTTATTTTTCAAGTGACTAACGTCTATATTGTAGCGATACTATATACTATTCAACTTTTGATTAGAAAGCTAGCGAAAGTTTTGCATCTATATATTACAGTCATTTATTCACATTACAGTACTACAGCTTAACGTGGATTCTGAACCACTACTACTACTACTAAACCCCCACCAGACCACACGACATCACTGTGCCTAGAACTGAGTTGCCCTTTTACAGTTTGGGAATGATGTGGGTGAGAGAGAAATTTGATTGGGTTCGGTGGCGTTCTACGGTCATATGACACCGGGACCTACTGCTTAAAGTGTATTCGAACCACTACAAATATTCATGGCACCACCGGGATTCGAATGCGACACCTGTGGTATCAAGGCCAGAGCGCTAGCCAATTGGCTATCAGACTACATTTAATAGTTTGAATAAATAATTGATAAAGCTTAATCCTGTTTTCCTAGTTACAGCCACTTAAAACGCTATCATAAGGTTTTTTTTTTACTTCCAATGGCTGGGGTACATCAAACCGAATAACATATCACAATAATGACAAAAAGTAAGAACAGAAGTAACAACAAAAAGTTCAGATGATGACCGAACTAAAGGCCGCCGAGGGCATCAGGCTATCATAAGGTAATATTTAACAATAAGCTATATCGATATAGAGTACCATGCAAATTTTTATCTTTTCTCATGAGAAAATCTTTGTGTTTTTGTAATAAATTGAGACTAAATATGGGACGTTCTCTTAGAAAACAACTTTTCCCAAAGAAAATAAAGTTTAGCTTTCTATAATAAATAAATAGCTTGTGTTTTTTAGAAAATTATTAGAATTTGTTGTTGCTGTTGTTTCGTATCTCACTTGATCCAGCAACATCTAGCCCAAGTCCAAGAGCTCGTGTGGTCTCATGGAAGGAGGCAAGGGACTTTCCTTTTAAAATTTGTAGTTCAATTCTACTTCGCTTTTACAGCTTACGATCAAGAATTATTAAATACTTATCAAACTATTAAAGCCGTTTTGGGACAAAACATTAAAAAAAAAATATTAATTTTTGCATTTTTAAGAACAATTTCGAATTTTTTAAATTTCGAGATGAGAAGGACTTTAATTAAATAAAAATGCACGATTAAATATATAGTAAACTTTTGTTACGTCCAATAAGATTTTTGTCTGCCTAATCCTCAGTATTCTGCAGTGCGGGGACGGACATCAATGAGTAATTTACACATGGATGGTTTCGGTTTGTCGCTCTACGGTTATTTTGTGCACACTTTGGGCTAATTAGAGTCCTACAGATTAATGTATTTATAGATGGAGGGAAAGAGGGCAGCTACTGTTGTGATAGAGCACCCGTAGGTAGAAGTCTGGACTTGGCTCCGTGTCGCTGAAGAAGGTAGACAGTGTCTTACAGGAGGACTTTTGGAGGAACTACCCCACATTTTGCAGCAGGTAGTCTGACTAATGAATAAAAGATGCTGAACATCAGAAACGAAATCAAACCCCCTCGTTTTTGAAACAGTATCTACAAAAGGGACCTGAATGGCCGAGTGGCTAGCGCTCTGGCGCTCGGTACCACAGGTTTCGGGTTCGAGTCCCCGGCGGTGCCATGGAAGTTTGTAGTGGTTCGGAATCCACTTTAAACCGTAGGTCCCGGTCTAACACGATCGTAGAGCGTTGTGGAGAGTGACATATTAAAAATAAAATAAAACTAACTGTTCATATATAGTGATTAGGGGATTATAGTCTTTGTTGCTTCACATCCCCATATACCACTTCATTCATCATCATTATCATCATCAGTATCTACAACAAAGTTTCCAGCTGATTCAACCTTTGCCGTAATGCTCATCAGCGCGCACATTGTCATTGAATTACAAGTCGGGCAAAAAAAAATGTGGAATTCCTCATGATTTTGATGTTATCATTGCTCAGGAGCCAGCACTAATTTTCTTTTGTATCGTTCCAATATTAGTATATCTACTACTGATTAGTTTGGTTTGTCACTCTACGGTCACTTTGTGCACACTTTAAGTTAATTAGGCCAGAATCTTCAGCTTAACGTGGATTTCGGGAGCCACTAACAAATATCCATGCTGCCGTCAACCTGATGCCTGTGGTACCAACGGTCAGAGCGTTAGCCAATTGCTCATCAGGCCACTTTCTATTGATGAAGCGAGTGCATTAGGAATTATAAATGGAATTATAAAATCAATCATTATAAAGATTAAAAAAGAGGGAAAAAATTCAGTTAATGTTTTTAGATTAATATTTTTGTGTTGAATGCACATCACCATATTAATAATAATAAAATAAAAATTATATTCAAAATTATTTAAAAAAAAAAAAACCAAAAATGCCTCGTAAAACCTTTTTAAAATTTTATCAATTGATTTAAGTTTATAATTTTTTATTGTGATATCGTTTGTAAATCAATAGCAAAAGAATCATTATTACGTTCTAGAAAAATAATATTTTTTCCTATTTTTAAATAATATTCCTTGAAAAGTTTGAATTAAAGTTTAAATTTTTTTTCTGAGAAACCTTATTAGGTATTAAATATGGCGATTAGAATTTTTTTTTTTTTTTTAAGAATATTTTTTTTTTTTAAAGAATTTCTCGAGATCACATATTAGTAGAAAGCAAACTTGTCTTGCGATTGTCTTTTTTTAAGATAGTGTATATGGCTTGTAAGCTTGAGGAAAATTCAGATGTCTTAATTTTAAACAAAATAAAGTTTTTTTAATCTTTACATTAACTCATATATTAGAAGAATAATAAGTGTAATTAGTTTTATGAAAAAAAGCAATGAATAGCTTACCGCCGATTTAATCCGTGTAATTAATTTGTTATTGCAGCCAAATATTTCGTCTATTTGCAAAGAACTTATTTGGTCTGAACCTCTTATTTCTGCAAACATAAGAAAACATTTCTAAAGGTTTCAGAAAGTTTTATTTATTCTTTGTTTCTCAACTCGAAAGACTTATTGACTATAAAAACCTTGCGGCATTTAACAATTATTCTATCTGTGGTAATTTAAACTGAATCTGTCAAAAATTATCTATGTTTGTATTTTATTTAATGCATAAATACTGTTCAAAATACTAATTTAAGAAGGAAATGATTTAAAACATATACAACTACGAAAATTTTGATTGGTTATTAATTTCAGTTAATTGAAAATTTTATATTTATTCATTAAATTACTTATTTAAATTCCTTTATTATAAACAATTGGTTTTGAAAAAAAGTTAAATTTATATTGCACTAAAATAAGGACTAAAAGTACGGCTTTTTTTCTAGCTTAAAGCTCTAAGCAAAAGGATGAAGAAGAATCTATTGAATTTGGCTTATATTCATAAAAAAGGCCTCCAATGATATCATTGCAGAGATTGAGTCTTTACATCTTTGTTGTGAAGTTTATGTTTTAATTTTGTTATTTATTAACAAATTATTTACACAATTATTAGTTTTTACTAATGTTGTTGTCCTATCCCCCTAAGATTACAAGAAAATCAAACATCGTGGTGCTCAAGGATAATATTGGCTATGTTGTTTGCCAGATTGGAGTAAAAATCCTCTTCCGAGGGGATAGTTCAGACAATGCATGGCGGCTACAATAGCCGGGCAATCAAAGACATGATGAGAAGCAAGCTCGACACCAGAGCCGTTGCACCCTTTTTTGGTATATTTTAACGCCATCTGCAGAAATTTTCATATTTTTGTGGTGCTTCATCGTTATTCTTGTGAGAGTAGTAACTGTTTTTACTAATGAAACACATATTATTCTACAAACTTTTCCAAACTCTTATTTTTAGTAACCCTGTGATGTCAATAAGATAAACGGTAAATTGAAATTTGAACTTTATCTGCCAAAGTATATATGTGTACTATAAAAAAAAAAAAGGTACTTACTTATTAACGGAACCTTGGCGACAGTTGCGCCTATAAAGAGCACACGCGCCAACCGCAGCTACAGATTTGGCGGTTTTTAAGTGGCGCCAATCTACACTTAAAATTTTTGTTCCAAATAATAAAATATATATGAAACACTTCATTTAAAATCAAAACGCTTTCAAAATATTTTATTCCAAATAATAAAATATATAAAACACTTCATTTGAAATCAAAACGATTTCAAAATTCAAAAAAACACAAAATTACTCAAAAACACTTTATTTAAACACAAAGTAGTCAAAAACACTTTATTTAAACACAAAGTAGTCAAAAACACTTTATTTAAACACAAAGTAGTCAAAAGGATTTCAGTGGAAAACAGGCCGATATAGAGTTTAACATGGATTCAAAACAGTCTCTTTTTCAAAATGGCGTCAAAACTCAGCAAATCTGCAGCTGTTATATTGGCGAGACTTAAAAACCTCAAGTCTGTCGCCAAGGTACCGTTAATACGTAAGTACCAAAAAGGCTTTAAAAACTAATTTGTTTTCATAATATTAAAAATATTATATCTAGATTTGAGTTTGAGTCTTATCAATTAAAAACTATCGATCTATTAGTATTAAATACAATACAAGATTCAAGATACAATTGATGTCTAAATTTTGAGTCACGAATAAATATTTTGTATTGTATAAAAACTTTAATATAATCCAAATGCAATTTTGATGACTAAATATAATGTGAAAATTTCTCAAGTAATTTAAAATCAGCAAAATAAAATTCCCATGCCAAAACATAAAAAAATCATTAGATTAATTCTCTCCATAAAATATTCGACTTGTACAAAGTCGACTTAACTTAGTCGACAAACTTATATTTGCTTACATATCTTTATTTAACGTCTAAAATTTTGAGTTAAATTTAGAGTCAAAGGATAAATATTTTTATATTATATAAAAACTTTATATTTAGTCATTAAAAGTACATTTGGATTAGATAAATGTAGAAAATTTCACAAGAATTTAAAATCAACAAAATAAAATTTCCATGCCAAAACATAAAAAGTATCATTACATTAATTCATTGCATAAAATATTCCAGCAAACGCGGATTTCCCAACTTTTAATGACGTAGTAAAAATCAAAACTTAGACGTCATCAATCCAAAGTGCTGATATTGCCAAAAAATATTTCTTCTCTTAAATAATAACGACAAAAGCAATTTTTGTGAAAAATATTGAATCCATTTCACTTTGCATTTAAAATTATTCAAGTTCATTTCAGCTTCAGAATTAAAAACTAAAAGCATTTTGTTTACTGAATAAGCTGTATAGCAGTAGAAGGAAACATGGTTGATGTGATTTATCGAATTTCGGAATTGCGCTTTCAGTTTTGGCAACAACTCGAGAATCTAGTTTAATGCTCAATAAAAATGGATAATGTCCGACTTTTATGAGGCCATTTTAGTACAGTTTTCTGGGTAATACCAGGTTCTTAACGCAAGGGATGACATTTAGCTTATTCGTAAATCAGATTAGCTGTATCAAATCAAGATGTTAATGCTCTCAATTCTGCTAAAAAGGGCGTCATAAGTCTTTTCTAAAAATGCCACTAAGGCTTTTAGTTCCTGAAAATTTTCCAAAATAGGTCAAAATGTTAAATATTCTTTGAAATAATCTTTATAAATTCGTTAAAGCAACATAACGAATTTATGAAGTTTCAATTAAGTTCAGTCTATTGGAAATGTTTTGCTCAGTTAAAAAGGTCTTAATTTAAAATAGAAGTTAACTTTGACCCAATCACAATTATTTTTATTAACTTTAAAGCTGTTAAAAATATGAGGGATGTATTATAGAAGGATTGTTTTCTGGCGGAATTTGGATAAAATATTTGTGTTCACACACACATACACACAATGATAAAAAGATATTATATGTTAACTATATATCATTTTACTATTGCAGTCATATAACAAATGATTTTAACGATTTTAGTAGCTAAGAAACATGTCGAGAATTCTAGACAAATTTGAGAAAAAATCTTTGATTCCTTATTTAATTTCGCATGATAAAAGTATTTGAATTTTAAACATGCATTTCAAATCCCTTCATAATAGCTGCATGGCATGCTTTGTTTCTTACGTTGCAGCCTGATAGCTGGTGGTTGGTGAACAGGCCTGTGGTATCACAGGCTTTAGGTTCGAATCCTGGCGGTGGCATGGATGTTTGTGAGATTCGGAATCCACTTTAAACTACAGGTCCCATTTTAATTAGCCCAGAGTGTGCACAAAATGACTGCAGAGCGACAAACCAAACAAAATCGTTTCTTGTTTCAAATGGTGAAATAAAGTAGATGATTAATTCAAGGTAATTTCTTTTTGCAAGACGTAAAATATATGACGTTCTTTTAGAAGGCATCTTTTAAAAAAGAAAATAACGCTTAGCTTTTATAATAAATAACTTGTGTTTTCAGAGATTCATTAATATTTGTTATTATTGTTGTTGTTTCTTATCCCATTTGGTCGACAGCAAAAATCCAGACCAGGGCAGGCCAAACCGAGGCCCGCGGGTCACATGCTGCCGCCTTGAACATTTCCGGCCCATGAGATTTATCAAATTTTACAATATATTTGTTTTATAACGGCAAAAGTAGTGAAAATCAATAAATTAAAAAAAATGCATTATTTATGTTTCAATATATATTCAAAAATGAACTGTCGAAATTATGCGAAAAAATTAACTATGATTTTAAAATAATATTCTTGCGGAATATAGTCTTTTAAAAGCCGATTGAGTAATTTAGAATTAGACAAACACAATAAAATTTTGAAATATATTCATCTCCCTTCCATGTTGAAATCTTCCAGATGGTTGACTTACAATGCAATATTGAATTAAAACACATTTTTGACACATCAGAATAAAAAATAGATTTTTTATAACACTTACGCCACAAAGAGAAATTTTCCAATTGGAGAAATTAGGCATAAAATGTTGTTAGCGCTTTGGGTTCAACTTATACCTGCGAATAGGTATTTTTGAAAATAAAATTGACCCAACAAAAAACGAAGCTTAAACATAACGGACGCTAACCTGCAACACTCATTACTATGTGCAAATATTCAAATTGAGATCGGTTTGCAAAAGCTAAGTGAAAGAGTGAAGAAACAAATATCGCACTAGTAAAATAAATAATTTTTTAAGGATTTCATTTTTTACTTCGTTTATATTTATATTTCATATTTAGTGTTATATATTTCTTTGCAATATGCGTTTAGTATCATTATTATTATATTATCTATGTTCACATGTAAGGATAATAGTAAACACAGTAATAATAACTCATTTTGTTTCAGTATTTTACTCCAAAAAATGTATGGTGAGTCTAAATCTAATACGGTGACATATAATTTTAAATGCGGCCCACAGAATTAGGATGTATTTTAAAGTCGCCCGCATTGTCATTGGGTTGACCCCTGATCTAGACTAACTCCAATTACCCATGTGTTCTCATAGAAGGTGGGGCAGCTTTTGTTGTGATGGAGCACCATTAGATAGAGCCATTACTTAGCTCCTTGTAGCTGAAAAGGAGGTATACCTTCCGGGAGGACATTTAGGGGGGGAACTACCACGCAGTTGTATATTGTATGGACGAAAACCAGGAAAACTCCCACCAGGTAGTCGGCCTACCAAACACCATCGAGTTTCCTCATCTTTTGTAACAGCGCCTACAACAAACCGCTAGCGGATTGGACCTCATCCTAATGCTCACCAGTGGCACACGCTGTCACTGAGCCACGAGATCCGGGTAAAAGAGTGTATAACGCTTCAAGATTTTGCATGTCATCCTTGCGCAGGGGCCACGCTAATTTTCTTTGTATCGTTGCAATTTTTGTATATCTACTGCTGATTGTTTTGGTTTGTCGCTCTACAGTCACTTTATGCACACTTTAGGTTAATTAGACCAGGACCTACAGCTTAACGTGGTTCGAGCCACTCAAATACATCCCTGCCACCGCCACGATTCGAATCTGAAGCGTGTGACAAATAAAATTTTTGAAAGCTGCCTGATGGCCAGAGCGCCAACTGGCCATCAGGCAGCCATCTACAGCTGATTTGTTGGGTTTTGTCGCTCTACGGTGACTTTGTGGCCATCTTAGGTTAATTAGACCAGGACCTACAGCTTAACGTGGATTCCGAGCCACTCAAATACATCCATGCCACCGCCACGATTCGAATCTGAAGCGTGTGACAAATAAAATTTTTGAAAGCTGCCTGATGGCCAGAGCGCCAACTGGCCATCAGGAAGCCATCTACAGCTGATTTGTTGGGTTTTGTCGCTCTACGGTGACTTTGTGGCCACCTTAGGTTAATTAGACCAGGACCTTCAGCAACGTGGATTCGAGCCACTCAAATATATCCATGCCACCGCCACGATTCGAATCTGAAGCGTGTGGCAAATAAAATTTTGAAAGCTACCTGATGCCTGATGGCCAGAGCGCCAACTGGCCATCAGGCAGCCATCTACAGCTGATTTGTTGGGTTTTGTCGCTCTACGGTGACTTTGTGGCCACTTTAGGTTAATTAGACCAGGACCTACAGCTTAACGTGGATTCCGAGCCACTCAAATACATCCCTGCCACCGCCACGATTCGAATCTGAAGCGTGTGACAAATAAAATTTTTGAAAGCTGCCTGATGGCCAGAGCGCCAACTGGCCATCAGGCAGCCATCTACAGCTGATTTGTTGGGTTTTGTCGCTCTACGGTGACTTTGTGGCCACCTTAGGTTAATTAGACCAGGACCTACAGCTTAACGTGGATTCCGAGCCACTCAAATACATCCCTGCCACCGCCACGATTCGAATCTGAAGCGTGTGACAAATAAAATTTTGAAAGCTGCCTGATGGCCAGAGCGCCAACTGGCCATCAGGCAGCCATCTACAGCTGATTTGTTGGGTTTTGTCGCTCTACGGTGACTTTGTGGCCACCTTAGGTTAATTAGACCAGGACCTTCAGCTTAACGTGGATTCCGAGCCACTCAAATACATCCATGCCACCGCCACGATTCGAATCTGAAGCGTGTGGCAAAATAAAATTTTTGAAAGCTACCTGATGCCTGATGGCCAGAGCGCCAACTGGCCATCAGGCAGCCATCTACAGCTGATTTGTTGGGTTTTGTCGCTCTACGGTGACTTTGTGGCCACCTTAGGTTAATTAGACCAGGACCTTCAGCTTAACGTGGATTCCGAGCCACTCAAATACATCCATGCCACCGCCACGATTCGAATCTGAAGCGTGTGGCAAATAAAATTTTTTGAAAGCTACCTGATGCCTGATGGCGAGAGCGCCAACTGGCCATCAGGCAGCCATCTACAGCTGATTTGTTGGGTTTTGTCGCTCTACGGTCACTTTGTGGCCACTTTAGGGTAATTAGACCAAGACCTACAGCTTAACGTGGATTCCGAGCCACTCAAATACATCCCTGCCACCGCCACGATTCGAATCTGAAGCGTGTGACAAATAAAATTTTTGAAAGCTGCCTGATGGCCAGAGCGCCAACTGGCCATCAGGCAACCATCTACAGCTGACATTTGTTGGGTTTTGTCGCTCTACGGTGACTTTGTGGCCACCTTAGGTTAATTAGACCAGGACCTTCAGCTTAACGTGGATTCGAGCCACTCAAATACATCCCTGCCACCGCCACGATTCGAATATGAAGCGTGTGACAAATAAAATTTTTGAAAGCTGCCTGATGGCCAGAGCGCCAACTGGCCATCAGGCAGCCATCTACAGCTGATTTGTTGGGTTTTGTCGCTCTACGGTGACTTTTGTGGCCACCTTAGGTTAATTAGACCAGGACCTTCAGCTTAACGTGGATTCCGAGCCACTCAAATACATCCATGCCACCGCCACGATTCGAATCTGAAGTGTGTGGCAAATAAAATTTTTGAAAGCTACCTGATGCCTGATGGCCAGAGCGCCAACTGGCCATCAGGCAGCCATCTACAGCTGATTTGTTGGGTTTTGTCGCTCTACGGTCACTTTGTGGCCACTTTAGGTTAATTAGACCAGGACCTACAGCTTAACGTGGATTCCGAGCCACTCAAATACATCCCTGCCACCGCCACGATTCGAATCTGAAGCGTGTGACAAATAAAATTTTTGAAAGCTGTCTGATGGCCAGAGCGCCAACTGGCCATCAGGCAGCCATCTACAGCTGATTTGTTGGGTTTTGTCGCTCTACGGTGACTTTGTGGCCACCTTAGGTTAATTAGACCAGGACCTTCGGCTTAACGTGGATTCCGAGCCACTCAAATACATCCATGCCACCGCCACGATTCGAATCTGAAGCGTGTGGCAAATAAAATTTTTGAAAGCTACCTGATGCCTGATGGCCAGAGCGCCAACTGGCCATCAGGCAGCCATCTACAGCTGATTTGTTGGGTTTTGTCGCTCTACGGTCACTTTGTGGCCACTTTAGGTTAATTAGACCAGGACCTACAGCTTAACGTGGATTCGAGCCACTCAAATACATCCCTGCCACCGCCACGATTCGAATCTGAAGCGTGTGACAAATAAAATTTTTGAAAGCTGCCTGATGGCCAGAGCGCCAACTGGCCATCAGGCAGCCATCTACAGCTGATTTGTTGGGTTTTGTCGCTCTACGGTGACTTTGTGGCCACCTTAGGTTAATTAGACATGGACCTTCAGCTTAACGTGGATTCCGAGCCACTCAAATACATCCATGCCACCGCCACGATTCGAATCTGAAGCGTGTGGCAAATAAAATTTTGAAAGCTACCTGATGCCTGATGGCCAGAGCGCCAACTGGCCATCAGGCAGCCATCTACAGCTGATTTGTTGGGTTTTGTCGCTCTACGGTGACTTTGTGGCCACTTTAGGTTAATTAGACCAGGACCTTCAGCTTAACGTGGATTCGAGCCACTCAAATACATCCATGCCACCGCCACGATTCGAATCTGAAGCGTGTGGCAAATAAAATTTTTGAAAAGCTACCTGATGCCTGATGGCCAGAGCGCCAACTGGCCATCAGGCAGCCATCTACAGCTGATTTGTTGGGTTTTGTCGCTCTACGGTCACTTTGTGGCCACTTTAGGTTAATTAGACCAGGACCTACAGCTTAACGTGGATTCCGAGCCACTCAAATACATCCCTGCCACCGCCACGATTCGAATCTGAAGCGTGTGACAAATAAAATTTTTGAAAGCTGCCTGATGGCCAGAGCGCCAACTGGCCATCAGGCAGCCATCTACAGCTGATTTGTTGGGTTTTGTCGCTCTACGGTGACTTTGTGGCCACCTTAGGTTAATTAGACCAGGACCTTCAGCTTAACGTGGATTCCGAGCCACTCAAATACATCCATGCCACCGCCACGATTCGAATCTGAAGCGTGTGGCAAATAAAATTTTGAAAGCTACCTGATGCCTGATGGCCAGAGCGCCAACTGGCCATCAGGCAGCCATCTACAGCTGATTTGTTGGGTTTTGTCGCTCTACGGTCACTTTGTGGCCACTTTGGTTAATTAGACCAGGACCTACAGCTTAACGTGGATTCCGAGCCACTCAAATACATCCCTGCCACCGCCACGATTCGAATCTGAAGCGTGTGACAAATAAAATTTTGAAAGCTGCCTGATGGCCAGAGCGCCAACTGGCCATCAGGCAGCCATCTACAGCTGATTTGTTGGGTTTTGTCGCTCTACGGTGACTTTGTGGCCACCTTAGGTTAATTAGACCAGGACCTTCAGCTTAACGTGGTTCCGAGCCACTCAAATACATCCATGCCACCGCCACGATTCGAATCTGAAGCGTGTGGCAAATAAAATTTTTGAAAGCTACCTGATGCCTGATGGCCAGAGCGCCAACTGGCCATCAGGCAGCCATCTACAGCTGATTTGTTGGGTTTTTTGTCGCTCTACGGTCACTTTGTGGCCACTTTAGGTTAATTAGACCAGGACCTACAGCTAACGTGGATTCGAGCCACTCAAATACATCCCTGCCACCGCCACGATTCGAATCTGAAGCGTGTGACAAATAAAATTTTTGAAAGCTGCCTGATGGCCAGAGCGCCAACTGGCCATCAGGCAGCCATCTACAGCTGATTTGTTGGGTTTTTGTCGCTCTACGGTGACTTTTGGCCCACCTTAGGTTAATTAGACCAGGACCTTCAGCTTAACGTGGATTCCGAGCCACTCAAATACATCCATGCCACCGCCACGATTCGAATCTGAAGCGTGTGGCAAATAAAATTTTGAAAGCTACCTGATGCCTAATGGCCAGAGCGCCAACTGGCCATCAGGCAGCCATCTACAGCTGATTTGTTGGGTTTTGTCGCTCTACGGTCACTTTGTGGCCACTTTTGGGTTAATTAGACCAGGACCTACAGCTTAACGTGGATTCCGAGCCACTCAAAGACATCCCTGCCACCGCCACGATTCGAATCTGAAGCGTGTGACAAATAAAATTTTTGAAAGCTGCCTGATGGCCAGAGCGCCAACTGGCCATCAGGCAGCCATCTACAGCTGATTTGTTGGGTTTTTGTCGCTCTACGGTGACTTTGTGGCCACCTTAGGTTAATTAGACCAGGACCTTCAGCTTAACGTGGATTCCGAGCCACTCAAATACATCCATGCCACCGCCACGATTCGAATCTGAAGCGTGTGGCAAATAAAATTTTGAAAGCTACCTGATGCCTGATGGCCAGAGCGCCAACTGGCCATCAGGCAGCCATCTACAGCTGATTTGTTGGGTTTTTGTCGCTCTACGGTCACTTTGTGGCCACTTTAGGTTAATTAGACCAGGACCTACAGCTTAACGTGGATTCCGAGCCACTCAAATACATCCCTGCCACCGCCACGATTCGAATCTGAAGCGTGTGACAAATAAAATTTTTGAAAGCTGCCTGATGGCCAGAGCGCCAACTGGCCATCAGGCAGCCATCTACAGCTGATTTGTTGGGTTTTTGTCGCTCTACGGTGACTTTGTGGCCACCTTAGGTTAATTAGACATGGACCTTCAGCTTAACGTGGATTCCGAGCCACTCAAAATACATCCATGCCACCGCCACGATTCGAATCTGAAGCGTGTGGCAAATAAAATTTTTGAAAGCTACCTGATGCCTGATGGCCAGAGCGCCAACTGGCCATCAGGCAGCCATCTACAGCTGATTTGTTGGGTTTTGTCGCTCTACGGTGACTTTGTGGCCACCTTAGGTTAATTAGACCAGGACCTTCAGCTTAACGTGGATTCCGAGCCACTCAAATACATCCATGCCACCGCCACGATTCGAATCTGAAGCGTGTGGCAAATAAAATTTTGAAAGCTACCTGATGCCTGATGGCGAGAGCGCCAACTGGCCATCAGGCAGCCATCTACAGCTGATTTGTTGGGTTTTGTCGCTCTACGGTCACTTTGTGGCCACTTTAGGTTAATTAGACCAGGACCTACAGCTTAACGTGGATTCCGAGCCACTCAAATACATCCCTGCCACCGCCACGATTCGAATCTGAAGCGTGTGACAAATAAAATTTTTGAAAGCTGCCTGATGGCCAGAGCGCCAACTGGCCATCAGGCAGCCATCTACAGCTGATTTGTTGGGTTTTGTCGCTCTACGGTGACTTTGGCCACCTTAGGTTAATTAGACCAGGACCTTCAGCTTAACGTGGATTCCGAGCCACTCAAATACATCCATGCCACCGCCACGATTCGAATCTGAAGCGTGTGGCAAATAAAATTTTTGAAAGCTACCTGATGCCTGATGGCCAGAGCGCCAACTGGCCATCAGGCAGCCATCTACAGCTGATTTGTTGGGTTTTGTCGCTCTACGGTCACTTTGTGGCCACTTTAGGTTAATTAGACCAGGACCTACAGCTTAACGTGATTCCGAGCCACTCAAATACATCCATGCCACCGCCACGATTCGAATCTGAAGCGTGTGGCAAATAAAATTTTTGAAAGCTACCTGATGCCTGATGGCGAGAGCGCCAACTGGCCATCAGGCAGCCATCTACAGCTGATTTGTTGGGTTTTGTCGCTCTACGGTCACTTTGTGGCCACTTTAGGTTAATTAGACCAGGACCTACAGCTTAACGTGGATTCCGAGCCACTCAAATACATCCATGCCACCGCCACGATTCGAATCTGAAGCGTGTGCAAATAAAATTTTTGAAAGCTACCTGATGCCTGATGGCCAGAGCGCCAACTGGCCATCAGGCAGCCATCTACAGCTGATTTGTTGGGTTTTGTCGCTCTACGGTCACTTTGTGGCCACTTTAGGTTAATTAGACCAGGACCTACAGCTTAACGTGGATTCCGAGCCACTCAAATACATCCCTGCCACCGCCACGATTCGAATCTGAAGCGTGTGACAAATAAAATTTTTGAAAGCTGCCTGATGGCCAGAGCGCCAACTGGCCATCAGGCAGCCATCTACAGCTGATTTGTTGGGTTTTGTCGCTCTACGGTGACTTTGTGGCCACCTTAGGTTAATTAGACCAGGACCTTCAGCTTAACGTGGATTCCGAGCCACTCAAATACATCCATGCCACCGCCACGATTCGAATCTGAAGAGTGTGGCAAATAAAATTTTTACAAAAGCTACCTGATGCCTGATGGCCAGAGCGCCAACTGGCCATCAGGCAGCCATCTACAGCTGATTTGTTGGGTTTTGTCGCTCTACGGTCACTTTTGTGGCCACTTTAGGTTAATTAGACCAGGACCTACAGCTTAACGTGGATTCCGAGCCACTCAAATACATCCCTGCCACCGCCACGATTCGAATCTGAAGCGTGTGACAAATAAAATTTTTGAAAGCTGCCTGATGGCCAGAGCGCCAACTGGCCATCAGGCAGCCATCTACAGCTGATTTGTTGTGTTTTGTCGCTCTACGGTGACTTTGTGGCCACCTTAGGTTAATTAGACATGGACCTTCAGCTAACGTGGATTCCGAGCCACTCAAATACATCCATGCCACCGCCACGATTCGAATCTGAAGCGTGTGGCAAATAAAATTTTTGAAAGCTACCTGGTGCCTGATGGCCAGAGCGCCAACTGGCCATCAGGCAGCCATCTACAGCTGATTTGTTGGGTTTTGTCGCTCTACCGTGACTTTGTGGCCACCTTAGGTTAATTAGACCAGGACCTTCAGCTTAACGTGGATTCCGAGCCACTCAAATACATCCATGCCACCGCCACGATTCGAATCTGAAGCGTGTGGCAAATAAAACACGAAAGCTACCTGATGCCTGATGGCGAGAGCGCCAACTGGCCATCAGGCAGCCATCTACAGCTGATTTGTTGGGTTTTGTCGCTCTACGGTCACTTTGTGGCCACTTTAGGTTAATTAGACCAGGACCTACAGCTTAACGTGGATTCCGAGCCACTCAAATACATCCCCTGCCACCGCCACGATTCGAATCTGAAGCGTGTGACAAATAAAATTTTTGAAAGCTGCCTGATGGCCAGAGCGCCAACTGGCCATCAGGCAGCCATCTACAGCTGATTTGTTGGGTTTGTCGCTCTACCGTGACTTTGTGGCCACCTTTAGGTTAATTAGACCAGGACCTTCAGCTTAACATTAGTTCGAGCCACTCAAATACATCCATGCCACCGCCACGATTCGAATCTGAAGCGTGTGGCAAATAAAATTTTTGAAGGCTACCTGATGCCTGATGGCGAGGAGCGCCAACTGGCCATCAGGCAGCCATCCACAGCTGATTTGTTGGGTTTTGTCGCTCTGGTCACTTTGTGGCCACTTTAGGTTAATTAGACCCAGGACCTACAGCTTAACGTGGATTCCGAGCCACTCAAATACATCCCTGCCACCGCCACGATTCGAATCTGAAGCGTGTGACAAATAAAATTTTTGAAAGCTGCCCTGATGGCCAGGCGCCAACTGGCCATCAGGCAGCAAGCTCACAGCTGATTTGTTGGGTTTTGTCGCTCTACGGTGACTTTGGCCACCTTAGGTTAATTAGACATGGACCTTCAGCAACGTGGATTCGAGCCACTCAAATACATCCATGCCACCGCCACGATTCGAATCTGAAGCGTGCGGCAAATAAAATTTTTGAAAGCTACCTGATG